>JAVCKT010033822.1:0-10490 GCA_032273925.1 Rhynchotus rufescens
TCCCGCCCGGGGCCGCGGGCGGTGCGAGGGGGCGGCTCGGGGCGGGGGCCGGCGCGCTGAGCGCGGAGGTCGCTGTGCAAAAAGCGGCGGGGCCGGCGGGGGCCGCGCCTAGCTGTGCGAGTAGAAGCCGTAGTAGCCGATGTCCTTGGCACAGGTCTTTTCGCAGTCCCGCTGGGCGAGCACCTCGCTCTTGAGGGGCGACGAGCTCTCGGACACCGGCGTGTCCGAGGGCGAGATCCGCCTCCTTTTGGCCTGCTCGTAAATCCCAGAATCGGTGGAGTCGATGGACTTAATGGAGGAGGGCGTCTCGATCCAGCTGGAGTCGGACAAATCCTTGGGCTTGGAGTCCTCGGCGCCGGGCAGGGGGGAGCGCTCGGGGGCCAGGCTCTCCGCCTCCTCGCCCAGGTAGGGGTTGCCCGCGGCCACGCGCGCCGCCGCCGCGCTGTTGGGCCAGCACGAGAGCACGGAGCCCGACTTGCTGCAGTACTGCGGGGGGCTGCGCGCCCCCCAGCCCGACGGGTCGGCGTAGTAGCCCAGCGGGCGGCCCGCGCAGCCGGCCGCCTGCAGCGGCAGCGCCTTCACGCCGGCCGCCGCGTAGGAGAGCAGCGTGGCCGCGTTGCCCGCGAAGTCGGTGGCCGTGTCGTAGGCGGAGGCGGCGAAGTCGAGGCGGTTGTTGGCGGGGGTGACGAACCAGCGCTGCGGGGAGGGCGCCCCTGGCTCCTCGGCTTGCTGTGGGGAGAGCAGCCCGTTGGTGTGGGGCACGCTGCGGTCGGCGCCGGGCCCCGGGCCGGCTCCTGCGCCGGGGTGGAAGCGGGACTTGGCGTAGTTACTCACGAACTGGTCCTGCAGGAAGGAGCCGGCCATGGCGTAGCGGGCCCCGGGCACGATCTGCGAGCGCGGAGAGTCGTTGGGGGACGGCGTCAGCCGGTCCATGTCGCAGCCCGTGTAGATCCTGCCGAAGACAAGGCACAGAGGTCGGTGACAGGCCCTGCGCTCCGCGGCCCCTCGCCTCGGCCACGCCCGCACGTCGCTCCGCACCCCAAACCCGCCACTTCTGAGGGCAGACCCCAAAGGGAGCCCCGCGCAGCGGCCTGGGCGCTGCCTCTCGGAGCGCTGAGGGCCCCGACGGGGAGTCCGAGGGAGAAGTTGCACCAAATACAGCTCTTAAGACCGCAGCGACCTGCGACACACAGGTCCTCGCTCAACAAAAGCACGTTTTGAGCTCCCGTTTGAACTCCACGTTCTTTTCAAGTGCCTCGGAAATCTCATTTGTGACACATTGACCAGAACTCGCAGAAGCGCAACAGGCAACGCGGCCGCTTGTAGCGAACAGCGTGAATGGCAGCCCGCGGATCCCCATCGGCGGTTTAACACTTATTATTGAGAGTCACAGGCACACCATCAACATTTTACGGGGTTTAAATTAAGCTAATCTTTAAACACCTACTGTAGGAAATGTAAAAGCAGACACGACTAGTATTCCCTGCATGGCCTATATATAAATCTCCCATGCTGGGTTGCAATTTGCGATTATAAAAACTTTAATGGATGAATAACTACTATCTGTATATATTTCAGGCTAAAACTGCGCTTTAATTAACCCTCCACGCCTCCTGGAATTTCTTATCCAAAATAAACTTGGCCCTTAAACAAATACAACGTGCTAGACAACATTGAAACTCCCCCTCCCCCTATCTCCTTAAAAGTGACTCTTTATAAAGTTTTTTCCTAATAATAAAAAAAATAAATAAATAAAAAAGAGAAAATAAAAGCTTGGACATGGGGGCGAAGGCCACGAAGCCTGTTCAGAGGCGGCGCATCCCTCTCGGGGAGCGGCGGTGGCCGCTCGCGCTGCAGCAGCCGGGACAGAGGCACTCGCCGTCGGGACCCGCTGCTCGGGCCCGGTCCCGCTCGCCCCGCTGCGGGCCACGGCGTCGCTTCCACCCTCTCAGCGCAATCCCGCTCTCAGTGGAACTGCGCTGCGGCGGGAGCAGGCGGGCTTGAAATTACGCGTGGGCTTACGCCCTCTGCACACACTGCCTATCCGCGGAGGGAAAGCGACGTTTCCCCGCTCGACGGCCGCCCCAACCCGCAGGGCTGAAGCTGGAGCCGTCGAGGGCCGAACGAGCCATGGGACCCGCGGGTCAGGAGAGCAGGGGCAGCCCCGCCGCCCCGCTACGAGGCCGAGTGACGGCGCCCCCCTGGTGTCGGGACGTCCAGGCCCTGCTGTCGGGCCTGGAGGGCTGAAGCCCTCGCGGAGCCGGAGGTACAGGCAGAGGCCGCACAGAGGCAGCCGCGATGAAAAAATGGGGAGTTTTCGGCTCCATCCCGATGGGGAAATAAATAAATAAGACCAAGATATTGTTCTTCTTGCGGAGTTCGAGCTTATTCACAGGTGGCGGGCGCGTAGCACCTGCACCCGCGTTGCGCGGGAGCATCCTGGGACGCGCAAGAGGGCAGACAGAAACTCGGAAACGGGCACAGGGACAAAAGCCAGGAAAATCCGACACCAGCTATCTAGGGGCCAAAGCAGGAGGCGGACTCGGGTGCAGGGAGAGGGCCGAGGCGCGCAGGCTGCGCGGTGTGCAGAGCGCGAAAAGCGCCGAGCTCCGCCAGCACCGCGGAGAGCGGCACCCGGCGCGGCTCTGCGTGGCCCCTGCGAGGCTGCCCGTCGGGGGAGCGTTCAGGGCTCCCCTCCTTTTCTTTCCACCTCTCTCCTTCCCTCCAAAAAGCCGCACTTGGCTCAGCGTAGTTTCAAGCGCGCTCTATCCGCACCTTGCTGCCCCGCACTTTGACACAGGTGCGCGGCCGCAGAAGGACAATAAACCTCGGTGTTACTCACGTGTCGTAGTTGTCGCGGAAACCTTTGGCGAAGGGGTTGTGGTCTATTTTCAACTGTGTGATCTAGAGGAACAGAGGGCCATAAAGCACCTTGTGAGAACACGAAAAGGGTACCCGAGTGCAGCCAACACGTTTTTTTAATGAACCATGCAATACTGTAGTGGATGAGACTGCATCTCTTAGTAATTCGGAAAGCAAAACTCCAGCCTGCTTTTGGAGATCAAAGGAGAAATGTGAGATTTACTTTATTCTCCCCACTATTACGACTAAAATTTTATATTTAATCTCATATTTTGAGAAGTATAATTATTCGTGTTGCATGGTCATGAATCCATTTAAATCTCGACATGAGGAGGGAACGTAGAGCAAAACAGTAACTAGGAGTTTGCATTTGCATCTAGCGATATAATTAAAGCAAAAACGTGGCCCGAGCATATGTCATTTGAAAGATAAAGGGGGCAGGAGTCCACAGCCAAAACAGACCGCTACAAAACGTAGCCAAGCATTAACAAGATTTTCATTTGAGGGAGTCGCTCCATCACCCCCAGTGCAGTCAATGAGGTTGTTAATTATTTTTTGCAGATTTAGCGCTTAAGCTGTAGCAGCGATCCGAGCTCTTCCCGACGCAAAGATACGAGCAGGGGATAAATAGCGGGTTCTAGTTCTAGCAGCAAAAGCGCCCGGAGAATTTCTGCTTGGCCGCGCAAGGAAGCGGTGGGCTCGGCAAGGAGCCCCGCGCCCGAGGGCCCGGCTGCCCGGCGGGAGCCAGCGGGGGCCTCTCGGGGGAGCGCAGGAACCGCGGCAGGAGGATTTGGGGCTCGCAAGCCTCAGGGGAGGCGAAAAGGCAACTTTGAGGCTGGGGATGGGAAGACCGGGCGCGGAAACGCGGTGCCAGTGGCCCGCGGCGGAGGGGAGCGGGTTGCTCTTTACATCGGTGTTCTGGTAGGCGGTGACGGCGATGAACTGCGTCTCGGGGAAGGTGAAGGTCTGCACTCTGCCCGGCTGGCTCGTGTCCTCCGTCCCGTCTTCGTTCACCTCCACCACATGCAAGCGGGGCTGGTATTTGTGTAGGGACTGCAAAACCACCATCTGTCGGGCAAAGAGAAGGCAGGGAGGGCGCCGAGGAGAGAAGCGGGGATTAGAGCGGGGAGTACGGGGCGCGCTGCGGCGCGGAACGAGCCGCAGCCGCGGGACTCGCCGCGCACTGGGAGACACTGGGCCGGCACCGGTAGCCTGCGAGGCCGCCGGCAACAAAAGCGAGAGGCTTGTGGTTTAATCCCCCCCACCCCCGTTCTTTTCCTCTTTTTTTTTTTTCTTCTTTTTTTCCCCCCACCTAACAACACGATCCGATACAGAGTCGATAGAAGACTAAGGGATTTTTTTTCTAAAGCAACAAAAAATACGTCTTGCAAAGCAGCTCTCTCACTGACCTGCCCATTGTTGTTTGATGCTCCTTTATTGTTTGTAAGTTTTAGTTTCCCAAAGGAGATTTCCTGACGCATCCAGTGGGCACCCGTGTTGGGGGAGTCGGGGTGCATGTACACACGATTTCCTAAGCAAAACAACAAAAACACCACAGCTCACCCGCGTAGCCTGGCTCTGTCACTACAGCCGAGCATGGGCTTTAAGCACCCGGTTAAAGTTAGGAGCATTTTACTGCTGAAACTCCCTCCATTTTAGCCGAGCAGCATTAAAACAGCATTTTCCGAATATCTTTTATTCTCTCCGCCACCCCTCCATTTATTTAAATAGCATCATTGGATCATTCTCGTTTAAGAAGTCGCCTAAGCCACTCCACAAAGGCTTTAATTAATCATTCTCACCTACATATGTGTCGGAAAAAGTGTTAATTGGAGGAACTTGCCTTGTACATTGGTGTCCGCCTTGCCGCAAGGAACCCATTTGCCTCCCTGAAATCTCCAGTGGTTGGGATCCGCCAAAATTACATCCACAAAAATATTGTAATGAGCCGTGGGATCGAGACCAGAAATATTAAAACTTAGGAAAGGGAACATGCGCCTATTAAACGAAAAAAAAAAAAAAGAAAAAAAAGAAAAATCCAGCACCAGCGATACACACATAGGAAGCAACCCGTTGTGCTTTATCCTCAGGGCGCCTAGTAGCGACCGCGGAAAAAAAAAAGATCAAAAAACTCCCTCCCCGAAAGGCCGAGCTGTGCGCGGGGCCGGGCCGGGGAGCGGGGACCCTCCGGGGGCAGCCCCGGCTGCGGCTCCCCCGGGGCGGCGGCGGCGCCGCGGCCGCTCGGCCCGGTCCCCCGGCGCGGAGCGGAGCGGAGCAGCGCGGTGCGGCGCGGAGCGGAGCGGCGCTTACCTCCCCTGCTTGGTGATGATCATCTCGGTCTGGTGCCGGTGGAATTTGAGCCAGAGTGGCCTGTTGCACAGGTAGACCTGAGCCTTGCCGGGCACGAGCCCCGGCTGCGTGGAGGAGAACTGGTAGAAAGGCGCCCCTTGGTAGGAATGGCCGTACTGCTGCGGGTACGGGTAGCCCGCCGCGGGGTAGCCTTGCGGAGAAGAGTTGGACAGGAGGCTGTTGTAAGCTCCGTTGGTGATCACAGGATGGTGAGCCATGTAGCGGCTGGGGCTGGCGATGGAGAAGGCTGGGTGAGCAGGTCCATGCTGGCTGGGGTAAGGGAACATGGTACTAGGAGCAGAGGCAGCAGACTGGGGCTGGCTGGACTGAGAGAGCAGATAGCGATCTGCAGCAGATCCATCGAAACTGTGACGAAGCTCAGAGACCCCGTCCAAGACGGGAGAGAGTTTATTTCTCTGGACGTCCCCTGGTGTGTCCTTGGAGTCAGGAAAATTGTCTGTATCTGACTGATTCGTCATCCCCCTGGTAATTTTTTTCAAAGGTGAACTTCTCTCCAGGTTGTCAGTGGTCGAGATAATGGGATGATCATGCAAGGCAAGCTCGGATCCGCCTGCATGTGGGTAACTGCTGCTCACATTGAGAAATTTCTTGGAGAGCATGATAGAGGGAGAAAGACAATGCTCCAGCTGCATAGCTCTAGCACCACAGGAATAACCCTTCAGTCCCTGGTTCTGGAAGGGCTCCTCAGTATCAGAAGCTAGACATCCTGGGACCCTCACTAGGCGGAAAGCACTTCATCCACCAAATGCTTCCCAAACGTTTGATTTACTTTTTTTTTTTTTTTTTTTTTTTTTTCCTTTCCTTCCCTGGGAGAAGAGATTGGCCAATTGACACTATGCAGCAATCAGGAAAGACTCACTTTTGATCTTGCTGCTTGTGGAGAGGATGAAACGGCTCCTGCCATTGGTTAACCGCTGACAGTAATTTAATTAGATAGACATTAATTAGGATAATCACCTGGCTCCTGGTCGCCACGATCATGGCAAATTGAAGTAGATGATTTTATTGTGAGATAGGAGGAAGCCGAGGCGGGGGGGAAGGGAATTGTGTGTTTGCTATAAGAGCTCGTTATTACGTGACCTTTCCAGAATTTTTATTTATTTATTTATTTTTTGTGTATGGAAATACCCCCTCAGCGCCGCGCTTCCCTGAGCACCGCGTGCGCGCCCCTTTTCACGGCGGAGGCTCCCGCGCAGCCCCGCGGGCGCGCTGCCCGCCTGGCCGCGGCGCGGAGCCTCCTCGCAGCCCCGCGCCCCTTCGCGGGAGACCCGCAGCTCCCGTCCCCATTAAAGCGCGGCCCGGTGGCCTCCCCGCCGCCGCAGCGCATCAAGTTCTGAAATAATCATAAGCCGCGCCGCCGAAGTGCCCTAATGTGTTTGCCGTGATGTTTACGGCTTCTTTAGGAAATAAATATTTTATCTGGGCGCTGTAACGCCGCAGATTATCGGCCAAACGGCGCGAATGGCGGGTTTGCGTCTCCCCCGCCGGCCCCACGTCCCTTCCCACTCGCAGCCAGGGAGATGTTTGCGGCGGATTCGCCCCCGGCGCCCGCCTCGCCTCGGGGACACGCGCTGCCCCGCGCGCTCTCAGGGGCGCAGAGCGGCCCCGCGCAACCCCGCGCAGCCCCGCGCGCGGAGCAGCCGCGGCCTCGGCGCCTGCCGGCTCGGGGCTAATCGACGGCGGGACCCTCCGCGGGGGGCGGATGTGCCGAAGAGCTGCCCGTCCCCGCCGCCTCTCCTATGTCCCCCTGCTGCTCCCGTGCCTCCCGCACCAGCCTCTTCGCTTTCCCTCTCCTACAGGCACCCTGTGAGGTTCCCAGCACCGGGTTGTTCCTGGGGAAGACCTCTCTTCCTCCGTTTTCACTCGCTAATATTTTCCCCTTTGGCTGTTTGGGCTTCAGGTGCTTGGTGGATCCCACCTCCTTCCAGGTGACACCTACAGCCTGATCCACATCCCGTGTGCAGCTAACGCAGCCTGGGCCATCCCATGGCCAAACTAAACCTGGCTGGATCCAGGCTCAAACTTCGCAAACTCTATTGGGGACAAGGCTGGGAGCCGGCTCGCCTTCCATAACGCCTCTTTCCACCCTCCCAAATCCCATTGCAGCCCAGGACTTTCTTCTGTTACTTAACAGAAGCCTGCAGAGCCTGCACGCAACCCTCGCCCCTTTGCAGAGACACGCAGTGCGGTTATTCGGTCTTTTGTGTAAGCCTGACGTACAGGTTCTCCGCAAATAAACCACCCCAATAATCTTCAATGAAGCAAAGAGCAAACACAAGTTTAGTGCCTTATTCACAGGCTTTTGCACACGCAGCCCCCTGTACCTTCTTTCGCTGCAAAGCAGAGTTTGATCCACAATAGCATTAACTACTGCTCCTAGCACTTCCACCCTTGCACTCCCTGGCTTGGAACTGATTGAAAGATAATGGGGTTAGATATACGGCCAGGAGATGGGTCAAAACAGAGATAAACACCGGGAAATGCTGCCCTAAATTACACAGCAAAATCCATAGCCATGCAGGGCTGCAATGAATTCCGGGGTGCGCTGCCAATCACGCAAAGCGCTAATATATGCCAAAAATCTTCAGTGTGCACAACTCCTAAACTGGTATAATAGGTGGGTTTGCAATGGCAGGTGGTGTTATAGAATTGTCACAGAATGAAGGAGGGAGCCTCGCTAATACAATATGCCAGCCCTGCGCGCTGACAGGTGACGAGGGGTCAAGCTGTTAATGAAGGTCTGCGCTGCTGCAGCGGGAGCCTCACAAGGTGGCTGCCTGGAAACCTCTTTCTTCCTCCAAGATGCTGTAGGGGCTGCTGCTTTTCAGGGTACTGGCTGCACGCATGCTTCCAAACGCTCCATCTCCTAAAACACCAGGCAAAAAGGAAGAAAGATGCCCCCAAGCCTTAGGCGTGTGGGTTTTCACACATCTTTGTGAAAGGAAAATGCATTCAAATTCAGAGTGAGCCCTGGACAGAGCAGAGTACCACAGCTCGCGCTGCGGACCTGCTTGTCCTACAGATTGCCTTCAATTACTCCCTGCAAGCTGGAGATTTGCAAAACTGATTTAGAACACGTGAGACTTGTTGGTGCAGCCCTGGCTCCGGCTCTCACCGGCGTTTCACGCCTGGCCTCCCGAGAGCGGCCCTGCTCCCGCAGCTGAGGCCTGCCAAGCTCCGCGTCCCCCCGACGCTGTGGCGCACGTGCAGAGCCGCGGCCCTGCCGCCACGCCGACGCAGTCCCTCGGGCGTCCCCACCTGACCCAGGGATGCGGATGAGCGGCTCTCGAGGCAGCTCCGAGGCCCGAGCAGCCCCTGCTCACCGAGAACACGGGGCTGGGAAGCGCCTCCAGGGACTGCAGGCAGCTCTTCAAGCACACGCGGCTCGGGCCCCACCGTGGCACAGCCCATTGCCACCAAGGAGGTCCTGAAGAAAATCTGCACTCGTTGCCCGCTGGAGTAAATGCTAAATATACCCCGAGATATATAACATACCTCGGGCGGGCAGTTATCTGAAAACTGTAAAACTGCATAGACTGCAGTAGTGAGATTTTAAATAAAATAAAAATGCTTGAATTTTAATACACAATAAGCAGAAAATGACCAAAGTATAAAAAGACTTTTTTTTTTTAAATGGACTATTTTCCACTATTTTCGCAAATGAGTCAAATAAAGACAATTTTCAAACAAAAGAAGATGTAAGTAGTTATTTCAAAATATTCAGCTGCCTTTAGTAGAGCTTTTTTTTTTCTGCTAGTTGAACAAAACACAGTCTATGAACTGAAGGAGAACACGCTTGCTCAGACTAAAGAATCAAAGCAGCCCAACTACCATCTAATATGTAAAGATTTGGGAAAATGATTTCTTTTTGATTGTTTGTTACTTGGCTTTTTGTTTGCCTAAAACCCAACAACCAACTCACCTACCTCCCCCATGTTTCCCCTTCTTGTCAGTGGAAAGGACTTGAAATGTCATATTCCACTTGGGACTCATATATATTTAATAAATATATGTACTTATATGTATGGACAGCTCATACGCTGTCATTCCCTCCTGTCAGGCCTACTTTCAGAGGACCAAAAAATCTAGCTTAGTCTCTGCTATTTTAATGATTATTCTTGAAATACTGCTATTTATGACTCCTCTTGTGAGAGCATTGGGCAATTTTGCTATCAGCACAGTTGAATTCCATTTCTTAAAGGCAACTGTCTTTTGCAGTTACTATGGCTTGAACAATACTGATAGGGAGCTGACACAGCAATTTTTAGTAATTAGCTTTTTTAATGTCCTCTAATCTCCTCTAATGTGCTATTACTTGTGTGTATGTAAGTACATAGTAATCAATGGGAGGCATTTTTTTTTGTATCCTAATAATTAATATCTCAATAGTTCTATAGTGAGTAAAAAAAGTCAGATTTCACCTGCACCGCCTTTTCTACACTATTAATTTCCCCCAACTTTCACAAAGAAGGCCTTCCAGCACTTAAGACAGGTTTGTAAATGTATTTTTATTATGTTGCAACAATCAAAATATATATGTACTGCTGATTTTCCCCTCCCCCTTCCCCATATTAAATGAAAATGTAATACATTTTGCCCACAACGTGTTCTTGAATTGCTTTGGAATCTGTGAAGACCCTGACATAAAGAAACTGAAGCAACGGCACAATTAGAGACTGAAGGTGTTTTTGTGCTGCACTTACACTGCAAATGAAGTCAGATGTCTCCACTTATTCATCGTCTCAACAGTCTCTGGTTTGTATTTGAAACAATAAACAAATATACACAGAAAACACCATAAACAGCAAATTGGTTATTTAAATACAACTGTATCCAACATAGCAGCTAAACACTGGACAATGTTTGAGGTCATCAGCACATCCACATGCTCTTCTAAGTGACGTTTGGGGTCCTGAAATGCAAAGTATGTCATGAGACAAATGGCTAAAAAACATCACTGGAGAATTTAATATAGTTCAGTTCTATTTAAGAAGACTGTGAATTAAGGAGCATAAAGAGCAAGAGAGGGAGTAAAACACCCAAGTTTTCCTTTCCAAGCTGGCAAATGAATGAATTTTCATGAATAAGATTTTATTAGTTCTTATAGTCATTCAGAGAAGTTGAAGATGGGTTAAAGGAAGCAAATTTCTGTCTAGCACATGAAGAGAAACCACAAAAGCTCAAAGTTCTACAGGATGCCACAACACATTTGAAATGGTCTCCAATGTTGGTAAAGCTTCTCATTAAGCTCAGCTATT
>JAVCKT010033823.1:531-10874 GCA_032273925.1 Rhynchotus rufescens
AAACTGGATTTAACTCAAGAACCGAAAAGCTTAATCACCTTTGCAGATGAAACACTTAAGCCAAGAATAGCTAACTTCTGCTTGCTCTTGAGGATACTTTTATCCTGGCCATGTGTTTGCAAACTAGGCAATACAGTCAAATTAGCATGTCCTGTCTGCCTCGCATAATAAAACCAACATTCCCAGTACGGAGTCTTCACATTACACTCCTAATCTTCCCCCAATAGCACATAAAAAGGGAGAGGTTTCTGTGGCCTCACTAATCAGCCGCTAGTCTTAGAGCACCTAAGATTGCCCTATTAGAAGAAGGAGTTACAACGCTAACTAGTTATTCCCACCCTAAGTGGCCAAAGTGAAATTCACAGGATATTGGTTTGGCGTCAGCCTTAAAAATATCAATATTATTCATGGAAAATTATTTCATTGAAAGCTGAAAGCATTGTCACCCAACATCTCCATCTTCAGAACTGACTACTTACAAGTATCTGAGGTGGGACACAGCTATGAAAGCAGAGCAGTAGTTGAGCAGAATAATAAGATTATCAACATAAATTGTAACATATGCAAAACACAGGTTGATATTTTTCCTTTTATTCTCCTAGCATTTTTTTCCAGAAAAAATGAACATAGATTTGACTGATAACATTGCCTTTCATTCTTTATATCTACATTGTAAGAACATGAAATAACCATGTTTGGAAAAGAACCTAATTTATTTTTCTCTGCTATATTAAATGGTAATAAAACATGGAAAGCTTAAGGAAAAACAGCGAACTGGAAGCTATATTGTTGTCCCAGTATTAGCAAGATAGCATTCCCCTAAAAAGTGCTTGTATTCTACATATATTACTTGGGCAAAAAATCACAATGTAAATATTTAGAAGGAAACTTTCATCTGAGAATTGTTTTTTTCTTTTTTTTCATTTGCAAGTGCTTGTACAATTCCTCCAGGGACTAATGAAGTAACCTGGCTGGGCTACAGGGCTACCTGTCCATCCTCCCTCTCAATGAGATGCTGCAGTGCCTGTTGCAAATCTACAAGACAGTGAACTTGGGCAGTGGTAGGGAAATGGCCCCACTGCCAAACACCCAGGCCCAGTTCTCCTGAGAGCTTCCAGGAGCTGCCAGGACCTTCCCAATCCACCTTACTGAAAAAGACCTGCGCAATCACCCACAAGCATGAGAGTTCATAGCCAGTCCATCTGACACTGAAATTCACACAATAACCTTCATTTTTTTACTTCTTGCTTTAACAAGACAGCTCCTTTGGAAAAAAGGAAGAAGAAGAGAAACAAAAATCAGAAAGAAAGCACTCGAGAGACTAAAATATCATTGTTTTGAGCATTGCAGGCAGTGAACATCCATTATGCTCTTAAGAAGTTGTGGCACTTCCTTCACTTAGATGAAGAAAATGCCTGTAGTATTAACAGCTATTATTGCTCTAAATTTTTACAAAATACTACAGACTTTTACAGAAGATACTGGCAATTTTGGAATTCAAACTCTACCTACTTATTTACAAATCCAGCAATGAACACAAGAGAATTGCAGAAATGTAACTACAAAAGACGCCGGTTTTCCTTGAAAATCTAAACCTTTTGAGGCTTCTAATGAATAATGGAGGATTCCTGATCCTTTATGTGTCTGGAACTGTAAGAAGAAAATGGCTGTAAAATAGCTTTAGGACAATGTCCAGATATGCAAATCATTCTCTGCAGTTATTTAAATGAGTTGCAAATTATATGTTCTTTGCTGCAAATGGAGCAGTGCAATGACATAGGTAATTCCCTGAAGCATTTCTATGCACAGTTCAATTTTACACTGCATATTTTGCTGTCTTCAGAAATGTTACAAACTGTAACAAAACCAAGTAGAAAGACAGAAAACATTTAACCATGAGATTAACTTGTAAAGGAGAATTTAATTGAGAATTTGAATTAAAGTCTTAGGAAGTCAGTGCTCAAATATCAAAAAAATGCTATCAATAGCATGGATTATATCTTCCATCTTTGTACTCCAAGAAAGTACACTGTCATTTGAGCTAAAGAAATGCTCTTACTGGTGGTTGGAAATAATAACCATATATTAAACAGAAAAAAAAAAAACAGCAAGTAATAGTTATCAATTGTAATTACCATAAAAGTCTCTCTCCAGAAACTTTTCTCCATTTTGCCTGATCCCAGGCTTCTCCTCTTCCTATTTGATGAAGATTTCTTCTTAGCTGGACTGAGATACTAATTTCTTCCAGTGATTAAAAAAAAAGAGCAATTTTTGGTTATTACCTGATGTCTGATTACCTATATCTGATGTAGTCATAGGGAATTGACATTTTAGGAGATTTCAGTTTTATTAGTGCATGCTAACCCGAAGCCTCTCTGTTCACTATTCATTCGCAATTCAATTTAAAACAGTATTTCTTTAAATATATTTTAAAGGCTATTAAAAAGACCACTTTTCCTTTATAACCTGAGATTGCTAGCACTCATAAAAATGAATCATGAATAGTGCTGATGAGGGATAAAAATAATCTAGGCAGACGATACCAAGTATCACCAAGAATTTCTGCCAGTGCAGCTCTGCTCTCACCTGAAAGATATTTCCTCTGTACTAGTCTGATTATATTGCAGGCGCTCAAATGGGAACACACAGCTATATTCATAGAATATCCTCAAACTAACAAGGAAGTGGCATTTCCAGACAAAGAGACGCAAATTTATTTTTATCGTGGAGGGGAAATAATTGCATTTGAACTTAAAGTGGTTTTAAGCACACTCTATCAAGCAGTTGTGTGTTAGGACAAATGGATCTGACACAATCTGCACAAAAGTTTGCAAAGCACCAGATCAAAGAGTACACTCACAGCATTCATTTTTATTTAAGGTATGGATATGTGTGTGTTCGTGCAGAGAGTTTCAGCTTACCTGCGTGCACATCAAGGAGTGCATGGAAGATCAACTCGTAGTTGGTGCCTTTTTCATAGGAAGAAGCCATGTACTTACTCTAGCAGTGACCTCTGGTGATCCACCCAACCATTAGAAAATGAAGCAGATGGCTACATCTCAAACACACTATTTTTTTAAGAAGTCCAGATAAAAAGACACTCAGGATTTTATATATAAGGGGTTTATTTAAAAGAGGTATCAATTACAGCTGGCAAAGTATTTTACTGACTTTGTCCTGCCATCTTATGATTTGTCAGACTTTCCCCCAGTCCCATTAGAATCATGGTTCAATTTAAACCTACATTCAAATCCAATTATGTCTGATTCTGTTCCAACTATGTCTGTTTGTTGCACCAGTTGTAAAAATTCACTACTTGGAAATCCAGAATCACAGAATAGTAAGTCATTTGTGACACAAAATATCTAAGACATCATTACATATCTTTGTCAGTCCTTATAAGAATTAATTTTGATAGCACAGTAATGATGGAAATATTGAATCAGGTTTGCACAACACAGAAATACTGCCCTCCTGTAGGACAATGCAGAACTTCAGGAAAAAAAATACAACAGAGGACAAATTTTCAGCCTCCTTATCCACAAAGCAAGGCATAGTGGTAAAATATAGGACTTGCAAACACAGCAAATGTAACAAAACAGGAAAAAGAGTTCAATATTTATGCTGAAGTGCTGTTTTCCTCGGGGTCTCTGTCTACCAGATGAATGCTTCCTGTGATCACGGATTCATCTTGAGCTGAAGTGTTCTCCAGCTGCTTCCTTGTGCAATATGGAATGTGTCCACAGAAATACATGTAAATCCAGGGATTGATACAACTATTTAAGTTGCCAAGGAGCATGATAATGGTGAATGCTGACCCTAGAATAAGACAGTTAAAGGAATAATAGAGTAAGTAAAGCAGTCATTGAAATCAGTAACATTACCACAGTCTGACGCTTTCTAGTACACCTGTTCACACACTATAGCTAAAGAAATAACAGAAGAATAATATAAGAAACTTCTGTTTATTCAATTTTTATCTAAGGTATAAAATGTACTCTAGCTGCATGCATTTCAGAGTTATATAGTTCTGTATACTCTTTTTTTGATGTAGATGCATTGTTTTTAAAAGCTAATCAAAGAATTATTAATTTGATACACATATGCAGATAAAAAAATATAAACACAATTATTGATAGAAACAGAGACTAAGACTCAGAACTCACTTACAGGAAGAACTCTTAAACAAAGACTGTAAGATTTTTTTTCCATTAGACTATTAACTATTTTTATTGGTTAATAACCATGATTTTTAATAGGTTAATTTGATAAGTAAATTCACATACTAAGTCTGCATTTCACAAATTGCCAACAGTATAAACTTGACAAGATTAATTTTGTTTAATACATGTGTTCTTTGATATGTCAGACTTGCTTGCTTGATAAACAGCTGTTACCCAACTTCTAATTGTTTCATAATTTACTGCAAATACTTCATTTCCATATTCAAAAAATATTTCAAATGTCTTATACCATTACTGTTCTATTAATTAAATACTTTGAATAATTATTCCTTTTAATCTCAAGAGCTCCATGTGCTTTACTACATTATCTAAAATCCACACAAGTCTGAACTGAACCTCTGCTGAAGCTGTTGATACTTTTTACTGAACTGTGTATTAATCATTAGAGATTAATCAATCTTGTTTAGTTAAGTCTTGCCTGCAGGAAAAATCCATACTTAAAGAATACATGTATGCATACAAACATACCTGGACAGAGACACACATGCACACACTCACATACAAAATACCTACAATGTGATGTTTTGATCACGTTATATAGATAGAGAGGATCTTACCTTCAGTAACGCCACTTGGGAACCAAACAGACCACAGCTGTGCAATGAAGAAAGGTGACCAGCAAAGAACATATGCAAAAACTGTCACCACAGTCATTTTTACAGTCTTGATCATAGCCTTGGAAATACAGTTAACACTGCTTGCTCGGGATGGCAGGACTTGCTTCTGATTTGTTACTTCATATTCATTCTGTTTTTTCACATATATATTCCTTTTGATTATTTTGCAAATCTTAACCTGGCATGTAATAAGGATGACTGAGGGGATGAAGAATATAACTACAAAAATCCAAGTTACATATGCCCTTGGGCCCCACGGTGGAATAAATTCACCCCAACATTCATAGATGCCTGGAGATATTTCAGTCTTGGAAAAGATAAATACCTGTGGGAGGCTAAGCAGCAGTGATAAAGACCAGCTGGTGCAAATGGGAATGTTCCACAAGGCTCTCTTCTTTTGGAAAGTCACCATAGGGTAGCAAACTGCTTGATATCTGTCCACTGTCATGACCACTATCATGTAAGTAGAGGCAAACATGCCCAGCAACTGTAAATACTTGATAACTCTGCACAAGAAATCTGGCCCTATGAAAACATCTGTAATATCCCAAATCAGCTGAGGCAGAACTTGAAAAAATGCTACCACTAAGTCAGCTATGCTGAGGTGGAGCATGAATACATACATTCTAGAGAGCTTCTTTCTTCTTCTCCACAGTACCAGTATGAGAATAAAATTGCCCACAGACGCTGTCAGAAATATCACCCCCAGCACAGCGATCTCTACTTGAGCCAATTGCTCGTCTCTTTCTGGTCTTCCAACAGGATCTGACTTATTTGTCAAGCTCAGGAATCTGTGAGAAGGACTTTCAGTCTGATGTGTGCTGTCTTGCATAGGAAATGAAAAATTCTTCATCGTGCACAGAAGCTACTTACAGTAGCTGCTACTTGCGACTCAGGTTGACAGCTGTGGAGGACTGGCTGGTAAATAAACCAGCCGGCTTCAGGTTTCAGTACGTCCTCAAACAAATCTCTTCGTGCATGTGTGAACCTAAAGCACTGGACCTGTATCTTGATAAAATTGTGGCTCTTGCTGGAGTGCAAAAAGGCTTTATATAGGCTTCAAATAGAGCCTTATGTAACTCCAGAATCATCTGGTAGGCTGCAGTTATCCCAGCCAATAGGAGAGCAAGAAATACAATTGGGTGAAATATATAAATAAAAGGCAAACTTCAGAGCTTCAGCATAATTAAATTACTCACTTCAGTCAAAAACCTAAATTGTAAATAGCTGTGGCCAAAATCATACTTCAATGATATTACTCATGAGAGTTCTTTCAAATAGTTTTCATGCAAGCCATAAGCACATGCTCCGGTTTAACAAGGAATGCTTATACGTAGACGGAAAGATAGGCCCCTGAGCCCAGGCACATCGTAACTGCAATTCTCTAGGCTCCTGGGGCAAAGACCACATCCTCAAGGCAATACAAAGAAACATGTTTTTCCATGTATCTTTTTTCCTTTCTTTTTTTTTAATATTCAAGTCACCTGATTTGGGGGGAAAAAAAAAAAGGTTTATAACTGCTCTAAAAATAATATTTTTATTGCAAGAATGGCCAAGACTTAGATTATTTTTCTCAGCAAAATGAAAAATAACACATGTGAAATAAATTACTTTTATTGGGACTGTGAGTCTACTGAGAATTTAATAGAAAAAAAAAGAGGGAAAATTCAAGGGGCAATCCAAATGAGGAAAAGGTCAGCATGGCAAAACAACTTTAGGACTATTCTACTATAGCGCTAAAAGCTGGAAGATTATTAATCACTATGTAACCCTTTTTCTTTTTGTGCAATAAGTTGTGTCATGACTGTGACAATTTCATTAGTCTGTCCCCAAGGACGTCTTTGCACATTGTTAGTGGCAGACAGGAATAGCAATTTTGATTTAATTTCTTCTGTTCTCTCCCAGTCCCTTAGTCATAATAAACGGATCTAATAAAAAGAATTATTTTTATATGAATGATAGCACACATTTGTATGCAGTCTTGACTAAAGTTAGGACAGTCATGCTCTTAAATGAAGTCAGGGGACTGGTAATTTGGAGTCCTTATGAAGAGGAAACTGGTGAAAAGTACGTCCATTTTGCATGATGCTGCACCTAATACTGATTAATCTTTGTGATCATGACTACCATATAAAACCATCTGAGGACTTCTGTGAACATCCCCTTGGCAATTAATATTTTCGGGTCAAGGGTAGGGTAGAATTCAAAAGGATGCAAAGAGTATGCTGAAATAGCCTACAAAGATTTATAAAACAGCGTGATCTGTTTTCTCCCTCTTTTTTCCCCTTCATCCCACCATAGAAGTTCAATTAGTAACTCAAGCGAGGGTGGGCCTATGTGAGGAGAAGCTGAACAACCTCAGTGAGCAACTACCTGCAATAGCTACGAGGACACAGATAATCCAGATTTGACTGGACAGTTGCAGTAGGTCTAAAACAGATTTTGGCTATGACTGTTTGCAAAGAAGCAAAGAATCTAAATTATCACAAATTAGTCAGAAATACCTGACTTTTTTTTTTTTTTTGGTAATGGGAAGCCTGTTTGTAGCAAAACTTAATTTCAACAGTAGAGAGGTTTTTGTTAGTTTTCCCCAGCTTGGTATCTATCTTGACTAGTGGGGAACAGTATGGCAAGACTGTGAGGGAACAGATGTATTTCCTTCAGCTGTCACCCTCCCTTCCCTCAACGGCTTCCAGAAGAATAACGGAGCTGGCCATAGTCCAAGAATCCCTGGCAATTCTTCTGATTGCAAACAGTGTGCTGTAGAGCAGGCTGGCTGATCTCCATTTCTGCCTTCAAATGAATGTAAAATTTCTGCTACGTGTTCCAAAATCATTGACCCTGACAGCTTCACACCAAGAGTTAACAAAAAGCCAGGCGTGATCTTTAGCCCACTAGCAGGATACTGGGTAAACATCTACATCTAGACAGAGCTAGGACTAGGTAGGCTGAAACAGAAGCATGTTGAATAGAGCAGGAATGGGATATAAGCTTATATTTACCTGTCAAAACTTGAAAACCAATCAAGAAATCTTAAGTAAAAAGCTTATGCAAAATGGCTTATGCAATATTCATCACTACCAGGATGCTATTAGAAAACTAAGCAGAATATAGTATCAGAATCATATCTTCATATGCTTTCCGCAGTGAGTATGCTCTATGGGTAGACATATTTCAAGAACATGTACTCTATATCTACATCGACATCTCTACATCTACATCCAGAACAGTTCAACTAGATGCCTGGGCATATGAAAAACTTTTATACTATATATGTGTTCACAGCACAAGCTGTCTATGCAGAACCTATGCCAGGTATCAGACCAGCCTGTAGACATAGGCTAAAGGGCAAACACGCGGTGCAACATGTCAGCCTTTCCATGTTTACCCAAAGAGAAGTGGCCTTACTCAGGCAAACTGTCCCAGTAATGTAGGAATACATTACTAATTATATAAAAAAAATCCACACTGTCTCACATATAATTAGTTCAATACATGCTAATAGTTTCATAACTTCACATTTATGCCCTTTCCAGCCTTCTCATTCATGCTAGTTGAGATTCAGGGTAATGTTCTATTTAAACTGAATCCACCTTGGGAATATAACTCACTGAGAAAAAAAGAACTGGATAACAGATGAAAATATTTAAGTAGTTATAGTTGTTCTTTTATTCTAAGTGTTCTCTTGTTGCTCAACTTTATCTGTTCAAGTTTTTTTTTCTAAATAATTTATTTTCAGTGCTGTGGGAAGAAGCATTTTAATTAACATCTTCTGAGTTTCTCTGTGGGCTTTCATCTAATGCTTGTCAGTTAACTGGTAGGGAAGAATTCAGCTCACAGATGCAGCCACCTAAATTTAGGTGTCCACTTCAAACTGCAATTTGGAAGGGATCTCTGGTAGTCCAGCCTGAATTTGGACCAGTTTTCTTAAGGCTTGTGCAGTCAGGTCTTGCAAACTTCCAAGAGTGAAGACCCCACAACCTCCCTGGATACCCTATTCCAAATGCTTAATTATCCTCGTAATGAAAAAGTTGTTTCCTTATGTGCAGTCAGAACTTTCTCATTTCAGTTTGTGACCACTGTCTCTCATTCTTCTGCCATACACCTCAGGAGCTTGGATCCATCTTCTTGGTAATCTCCAACCTCCATAGGTTCTGGGAGGCTGTGATTATGTGTCCTTGAAGAATTCTCTTCTCTAGGCTGAAGCAGCCCTGATCTCTCGGTCTCTCCTTATGGGGCAAGTACTTCAGCCCTCCAGTCATCTTCCTGCCTCTCTGCTGAGCTCATTCAAGATTATCAATATCTTTCCTGCACTGGAGGTTCCAAATTGGGTAAAAGTTGAAATACAGGCAGTTCCATCTGCATGTGAGGAGGAACTTCTTTCCTGTGAGGGTGACAGAGCCCTGGAACAGGCTGCCCAGGGAGGCTGTAGAGTCTTCTTCTGCGGAGATCTTCCAAACCCGCCTGCATGTGACCCTGTGTCATGTGCTCCAGGTGTCCCTGCTGGAACAGGGGGGTTGGACTACATGATCTCTAGAAGTACCTTCCAGCCTTAACCATTCTGTGATTCTGTGAAAACTTGATGTGCATACAGATTCGGTATAATGAATTCTGAATAAAGGTGAATAATCACTTTCTTTGACTTATAGCAACTATGTGTCTAAACATCTATTACAGTCAAAAGAAATCATGAGTTCAGTTAAGCCCCTAAAATTAAGTAATAAGCACAGATGGAGATGCCCTAGCATGTACTGTTGGGCCTGCTGATATCAATCCAGAAAGATGCAGGACCACAGGACTTGTGTCATCATCTAACTATATGTCTAACATACCTCGGGACATCTCAGATGGTGCCACATGCTTGTGCACAGACAACTGCAGTGAACTCACTGCACCCCCTTTAAGCTTACTGAGAGTTGAATAGCTCTCCAGGATTCACTGGATACATTTGGCAATAGGAATTTAGATGCTTAGCTCACATGCAGACACCCCCATTTAGACACCCACACAATATAAAATCTGCATCGCACCTACAATGCATCTTATGAAAGATATCTTTATGCAGCTCCATCTACTTCCCAATTACTAGGGAATATATTTTTAAAAATATATTTTAAGTGTTACAGACCCAAAAAGAAGGAATAATATGGAAAAAATGAATGGATTATGAAACCAATCTTCTGTTATCATTGGAGACCACACAGAATAGTTCCTAAATTTTTCACAGTTCTCCTTGTAAAGTAGGTTTTACTTCCTTACTGTTTGGCCGCTGTTCCAAAATTTAACAGTTAGATGGATGGAAATTTTTTCCTAATTTCTGTCCTCATGCCTGAAATGCTCATTCTTATGCAACAGTCACCTTAAATTACTCATTCCCCTGTGTAATGCTTCTTAATAACTATGAATTGTCTCCAGATTTACTGTACACACAAACGTATTTTCTCAGTATAATGTTGCACTAGAGACGTCCAATGATTTATTA
>JAVCKT010033824.1:0-10114 GCA_032273925.1 Rhynchotus rufescens
TGGTTTTTTTTTCCCTTTTCATTTGATTTTAACAGCACTAGGGCTGTTCTGACAAGCACATTTCCGAGCTATCTTATTTTCCCCGAGACTTTCACATGGACATCTTTGATTACATGAGCTTAGAATTTGCAAGAGAAAGACTGACCGCTTTTATGCTGCTCTCTTGCCTTTAACATTTGTCAGACTTTAAAGACAGCATCAAGCCCTGTTCCCAGGATGGTCCCCCGTTCCCAGCCCGGATCAGGCTCGAGCGCTCGCTGCACTGCAGGAATCGCCCTCTGCCTCCCCATGAGCTCCGTCACGAGCTCACGCCCGCTGCCCGGGAGAGCGTGCAGTGACGTTTGGGGACAGTGTCAGGACATGTCACTGCAGAGCGGCTGCCCCGGGCTGTTGTCCACGGTGGGGAGCTGCTCTGCTGCTCTCCCCCGGCACTTGTCCGTGATTGCACCACCTCCACCAGACTGACGCCCTGAGAAACCTGCCTCTCGTGGTAGCTGCTCGTTTTGGCTCCTCACAGGCTCCTTTGGCAGATCCTACAGAAAGTTTTTCCCTATGCACGGAATAGTCAAGAAACATTGCTGGGTCCTTTTAGCTTTCCTAGCTTTTCTACATAGTTTCTGGGTGGAAACACTTTCTCGGGAGAACATCTGAACCTCCCATTCTAGGATGGTAAGAGATGTGATCGAAATGCAGGAATATGTTGCTTTCATGGAAGGGTCAGATTGCTCAGTGTGAGGATGCTCTCAAGCCCTCTCAACCAATGTGCCCAGATTCCTCATAACATAAGCAGAGCTAAGCTCTTGTACCAGTCTGTTTCAAATTTTCAATATTTAGTTTTAGAAATATTATTTCTCAGTTGAAAAGCAATAGGCTCATAGTCTTTAAGTATCTATTACAGACTCACCCATAACAGCACAGTGCATCGTTGGGCAGCCCCAGCGTCTCAGGGTTTAGGTGCTTAGTTAGTAGATGTAAAATGTGTAATTGCAAGATTCCATATAAATTATTTCTTCAAAGATTTGCTGCTTTTCTTCCTCCATCTTAGCAGTTGGCCTGAATGAATGTTCATTGCCAGTTAGGAGTGTGATTGTCTAGACAAATCTTGGGACAAGTTTGTGTATTTGTATAGTATTACCATTCAAATTCATGATAACATTTGTGGCACAGTTCAGTTTAGAGAACCTCCCTATTTAAAAAACATATTTAAAATTATCTGGCTTTAAACTCACCTATTCAAGTGAGTTATATTTTTAGTACATTTATATATTTAAGTATATCCTTTAAATCTTTTAAATAGAGGTGAATAGTTGTATATACAGGAATGCTTCTGGATCCATGGCTTTAATGAAAAATATACAGAGATAAGTGGAAAAATGGAACTAATTTAGATGTTGAAAGTTAATAAATTAAAATTAGTCACTGCACTTTATCTCCCTAGAGTGTTAAGGGAAAGAAACACATGCTAAAAAGCCACAATGAGCAATTTAGGGGACTCATTAGGTATTTATTTCTCAGAATCACAGAATATTCAAGGTTGGAAGGGACCTCTAGAGTTCATCTAGTCCAACCTTCCCGCTCAAGCAGGCACATCTAGAGCATGTGGCACAGGGTGGCATCCAGGCGGGTTTCTCCTCATTTACTGTTCTGAATACCCACAGAGGCTGATAATATTGTTTTGTAGGGAATTGGTGGGAAATACTCAATGGCAAATGGGTAGACCACTGACTCTTAGAACAAAACAACAACAAAAATAAACCAAAAAAGAACTGAAGGCAGTGCCTCCTTACATCTTAACATTTTGCATAAAAATTTAGTACTTCAATGTGTTTCTTCAAAAGTGGAGGCTTCCACTTTTGAGACTTCTAGGTCTTTCTCAGACTGAAGGAGGTCAGATCCACTTCTCAGAACAAACTTTTCATACACAACCTCTAATCCAAAGCTATATGAACTGCTGAGGGAAAGCTGCTGAATTTAGAGCAGCCAGTGGGCTAATGAGAGTTTAGACTGTCAAAATCTAGTTACCTATCTTAGCCAGAGCTGGTATCCAAAAGTTCATTCCATATTCAATGAAGGAGGCCTTTCCAGTGGGTTATTCACAGCATCCAAATAAGACTCACTTATTTCTATGTTTGATGCATACAGATGTTAGTATTCAGCTGTGGTAGGGAGTGCTTAGAATGGCCTAAAATAGCTCAACAGAAATTGTACTTGACCATGTTTGAGTGGAAAACACACAGTACAGTTATTTACGTGATGCTATTTCCCTCATATGTTGACAATGAAATACTTTCTCCTCAAGTAAAATGGTCTGGGGTGCTTGCAGTTCTTCTCTTCGACCACTGAGACAGTCACAGATTGCACTCATGTCCAGATTTAGACTTAAACTGTTTTTCAACTTCAACCGTTTCAAAATATTTGCTTGTTATGTTCTTAGCTTCTGGAACACTTTGCTGTCAGCAAAGGGCAATAGGATCAAGGATTGTTTCTTCGGCAAGTCATGAGTTTCTGTCTGCCTGACATGAGAACTTCTGTGTCTGTAGCCTATTACTGGGCGGAGGAAAATGTGATGCATTTCCAGGACTTGCTGGCTTGATGCAAGGGAAGCGAATGTCCTCTGACACTCTCGCTTTCTGGCCCTAACATTGTCTCATGGAGTTCTGAAAATTGCCTTTACATGGTCTCTGAAAAGTGTGCCTGGATGTTTATAAGTGTCCTTTGCTAATTCTTGTTACACGAAGCCTCTGAGCACCAGGCTTTCATCCACTGTACCAGAATGGTATGTGGCTTGGGACATTTTGTAGGCTTGTTTGCTCAATTTTGCTAGGGAAACCTAGCAAAATTGTTCTTGTTCTCGAAGTTTACCTTAGAGCTGTCCAGTAGCTTTTTGACACCACTTTGCTCTGGAAAAACTTTCTCCTAGTGAGGGACTATAGGTAGTAGTTTTGCAACCTTTGGTCAAGACAGGTAGACTTCAAATCCTTGCTCATTCTTTCCAGAGGAGTCTCAGCTTTCCAGTGTGTTACTTGAGGTTGAGTTAAAGGTTTCAGAGGTCAAAAATGGACCTTGCCACAGGAGGAGCAGCTTTCTGCTCTTCCTCTTCCAGGAGTTGTCCTGATGGTGTTTCCCAAGGAAATACCACCAGCAGTGTCTGAGGCTCTGATGGACCAGGAGAACCACACATGTGGCTGGAGGCATAGCCGTGAAGTCCAGAGATTATTTCATGGTGCTGTCAATGGACCATTGAGAGCAAAGCCACAGATCAAAGCCTGCGTAGCCTTCATTTCTCCTTTCCTTCCTCAGTGATTATTATGGAAGAGGATGTGAGTCCTGAGTCAAAACAGGCAGATTTTGCTCACGGAAAGAATATGTGTGATAAGGGGAAGGGTGCTCCTTTTCTTTGCTTTCACCTTCCAGTGTAACGTTATGAATGTGAGTGCATTAAATGCTGGGAACTGCTGTACAACTGTTAATGATTTTCTTGTTTGCTTTTCTAGGTTCTAGTTCAGGATCAAAATTAAAAGTTCCTGAGCTGAGTATAAATGGCCCACAGCACATCATTCAAGCAGGCCAGACTTTAAATCTCACATGCAGGTAATCAACTGAGCTGGCTTCTCATAATTTGCCTAGGAGTTTAAGAGTTTAACTCTCCTCTCTCTCTCTCTCTCTCTCTCTCTCTCTCTCTCTTTCTCTCTCTCTCTCTCTCTCTCTCTTTCTCTCTTTCTCTCTTTCTTGTAACTGTAATTAGAAAAAAAAAGACTTATGTTGTGGGGAAAGGTGGGGAGTGAACTTCAATGGCAATTGTTTAATAGTTCTTTGTTGTTTCTGTTGTTGTTTTTGGAAAACAAGATAAAAGAGAACCCCAGAAATAGCCTGATATAATAAAAAAGAAAGCTTGGGAACTAAGCTATATAATTGCAGACCAACATAATTGTTTCTGCTTCCTTATCTGTATTTGCAGGGGGGAAATGGTTCATTCATGGTCTTTGCCTGAAACTCTAAGTAAGGATAGCGAAAGGCTGAAAGTAATTAAATATGACTGTGGAAGAAATGGGAAGCAGTCTTGTAGTAGTCTGACCTTGAGCAGAACTCAAGCAAGTGACACTGGAAGCTATAGCTGCAAATATCCAACAAGTGCTGTGAAAAAGAAGAAGGAATCTACTGTCTATGTATTTATTAATGGTAAGATTACCTTTTTTTTTAACACTTCTTGGAACTTTCATTTCAATGCGGCAAAATGGATTTTAAAAAAATGCACGTCTGCTATGGTGAAATACAGTATTTCCAATGATTTCAGCCTTGCAAAATATCATGAAAAATTACCAATGATTGTATTAAATCTGCTTTCTTACATCTTGCAAATACAAATGCTAAAGTTTTATCTTTTATGAGAAAAAACAATGAGGAAAGAAAGAGACCAAATCCAACAAGTCAATTCAAGTAACTAGAACTTCACAGGGAAGTAGACTAGAAGTGAACCTGAAATGGATGTTAGAGAAGTCATGTTTTACAGAATCAAATACTGTTTGATGAAAACTGTACCTTTGTCACAATGTCTTCTTTAAACTGTCACTGTATGACTGTAGATTTCTAGACAGTTGAAGGATGCTGATACTTCTTTCCAGATCACAGGATTTTCTTATCCTGTAGAAAGTTAGCATTTACACGTCAGCTTCATTCAAAACTAACATGCTTCATGTTACAAAGATTGTAAAAATCTCAAAGAAGCTGACCCAAGCTATGTACAACCTTGTGTTATTGTGCAATATGTGGGAAATGTTGGAATTAGGTCAGTTAAGTTATAATAGAGGTTGTTTGCTGGTTTTGTTTTCTTCCAGGATATTAATCAGACACTTCTCAGAACAATTGAATTCAATTGAAATAATAATAAAAGAAGCCCTCTAGGTTTTGCATTTTAACTTCGTATCTTAGTCTTGATATTTACAGCAAAATAAAAGTTAGTAGATTAAGGCATCATGATTCACAGATTTTGGGAGCCTGGATTAGAGAGAATATGCAACTGGATTTTTTCCAAATTACGTGTCTGCTTCTTCTAACGAGTTCACATCAGAGTGAATTAGCCTTTGTTTTCGTTTGGTGACATGAAGTGTGGGACTGGTGCTGTGAGAAAGCAGAACAAAGTGGATCTCTCACTGCAGTGGTAGAAAATAAGATACTGCTCTTGGTTATTATGTGTTGCCTTGATGAGAATTATTGAATAATTCATGCTGTTCATCCTGCTTTTCACATCTGAAACATAGTGTGGAATATTTTCTCACCCAACTATTTACCTACGTGAGCCTTACTGTCCTAATTCACTGGCTGTAAATTGGCTTTCACCAACTGCAGAAGCACCACGAAGCAGAATGAAAGTAGGTTATTCATCTAGCGGCAAATATTCCCACTGCCTTGCAAAACTTGTGATTTTCTTGGATTTTTTTTTATGTTTCCCATTTTGTGATCATCTCCTTGAGCCTTCTACCTTGGACCTCCTCTCTAACTGAGATCTACCCCAAATCCTCTCCACTTAAAACATGAGAAGGGCAAAGATGCCTGGAATCCTGCCTGAGAACCACTGTGCCAAAACAGTTTTCACAGTATATGAGATCCCTTCATGTTTTCCTGGTCTTGAGGTGTAAATTCTTTTGGATCCTGAATTATGATAAATGGAAGACACAATCTTTCTAACTTGTTCACTTCTTCCTGAGTTGTGTGCAGCTTCCTTACACATGAAAGACACCGTAAGTCAATTTTATGAAACACAGTTATCTGCCTAAAGGATTCACATGACAGAAGAGAAACCTGTCATTGGAAATTGGAAATTTTGGAAGTTTTGGAAACATAAGAAATCACTGGAAACTTTGATCAGTCCCTTTTCCCACATCACACATATACAAAAAAACAAAAAAACAAAAAAACAAAAAAACAAAAAAAAAAAAACAAAAAAAAAACCACACAAGAAAACAGATAAAACAGAGGACCTGAGTGTTCTAGTTATGTCCATTTGCCAAAAACATTCAGGTATTAAATGTTGATATCACTTTTGAACGTAGGAATTAGATGAAGCTTCACTCCCTTCCTTACTTGACAATAAAAAAATGTTTGTGAGACAATCTGAGATCATATTTGAGCATCTTAATAATCTTAATTTTCAGACAATCCTTTTGGTTGAAAGTCAGATTTGTAGCGCTTATCACCAGGATTATGTCCTATGTCGCATAAATGAGTTTGGCAACTTACCGATAATGAGGGAGGTTCATAAAATGCCTATTAAAAATATCACTCCATTTATTCAGAGTACAAAAATACACTTTGATCAGTGTAGCACTGGCATTTGTAACCTCCCAAACCAAAACACTTGAATCTCTTAATGCAAGTCGTTGATAACTTGTTAACTGAAGCCCTGCGTGCTGTTCAAATATTGGACTCAAGCGAGCTAAGATGGGGACAAAAGAAACCTTTTAAGACCATGCTTCTTGAATTTTAATTTTATTTTGAATGGATTTCTGGGAATAGATTTTATTTGGAAATAAACATTTGTAAAATTTGGGTCACTCCTAGTTTTGGATTGTTTCCTGTGGCAGGACGTTGTGTCAGGCCATTTCCCGTATCAGCTCCATGTGGATGACCAAGGCTCCTTTTTCCCATGTCTCAAAGTGCAGCAGATGAACAAATAGTTGCTATTTACAAACACAGAACCTGAATCAGGAAAGTTGATATTGTTTGTACAGGAAGTCATCACTTACTGTTTTTAAAATGTTATTCATTTCCGTAATTGAAGTGATACTGAATATGAAGTGAATAAAAAACAATAAAACCATTAAGTTCTTTGGTTCAGTAATAAGAATATACCATGGCAGAAGACAAGTTTATAAGAGGGGGACTGCGAATCCATGTGCCCCTGTGTTATTTAAAGTATTTCTGGAGTCCGGTGTTGGAGTGATCAAGAACAGTCAGGCTGGTTCCTGACTGTTCCCACATCCCATTGAGGGTTCCTCATGGAGGGTTCCAACATCCCATTGAGGAGCAAGTCAAGACAGCGCCTGGATTTTGGCTGGAGAAGTCACCACTGAGTTGCACAGGGGAGCAAGGAATTGTATCACAGGAACACTTGGTCACACACAGCTCCACAACAGAGGCATCGAGCAGGAGAAATGAATTCTCCAAAGAGCCTTGGACTTTGCTCATAGAAAACTCACATCCTGACTTCCACCACGAGCCATGGGAAAAATCTGAAACGCAGCAAAGCCTCTTTGCCTATTTCTTCATTTGCTCTAACGGAAAGTGGCTCTGATCTCTATCTGGTTACACAACTGCAGCCTGGTAGTTAAATGGAAAGATTTGTAATGAATAATTTCTGTGTACGTTGGAGTATGATGCGGAGAATTTTCTGCTTGAAAAGAGATCATTATGGAACAAAGACATTTAAGAAATACCAAATTATCAGTAGGCTATTTTGAAGCCTACACAGATTTCCCTAGGGACATTGTGAAGGCTCGTCTTTCTATCTGCCTTTATTCTGGTAGCTCCAAGACGCTCTTTTTCTAATTGCTGGAGCTCATTTATTTTCTTTCTTCCTTGAAAATGTGCAGTTCTCTACATTCTTTATTCTCATGGACTCTTTCTTTTTAGTATTTTATCACCTATTCTCATGGTAGGACAGAGAAAAGGCAATATGTTAAATTACATTTATATATCAAATCAAGGTTATGTCTTTGCAGAAATTTAAATGAACTTGAATCAAAGCTCAAATGTTGTTCCTCTTGTGATAACGATAACTTCAGGCTATACAAGAGTATGTTTTAATTCTATTACAATTGACATTTTTTCTCCATGTGAAATTGTTTTGGGTTTCAGGGTACTAATTTGACTATTCCTCAGTCAAATTTGTTCTTCTTCTTGTCTCTCCTTGTATTCCCCATGTGCACATGTGCTGACCATCTGGGAGCTCTGCCTTGTAAAGTGACCCATTTGCTGGCACACTGGTCAGCAGTTTATAGAATTTCAAATATCTCTATTAACTGTGGATATTTGAGAGGTGTGTCAAGTTGGGCAGTCCAAAATGTAGTGCTTTATCACTAGTGAGTGCTTCAAAATATAGGCCTGTGACATGAAAAAAACACTTGATGCTTTGTGGGATCTTTTTTTTTTTTTTTTGAGTGTTTGTTCAAACTTTAGAATTGCCTGCTAGAATTGCCTTCTGCAAATGCTGAGTGTGGATCCTCCTTTGGGAGGGCCGGTTGTTGGCAGAGGACTAAATCAAGCCCCACAACTGACATGGATTTAGCCATTTAACCTGTAACTTGAATGGTTTGGTTCCCATATAACCCAAAACGTTTTCCATCACAGAACAGGGAGGACATCAAAAGAATTCCCTGGAAGGATTTTTGTTCAACATCAGAAACTTCAAAGTCAAAATAATTTGATAGAGAAAAAAAGTAGCAAGACAGAACGCCCTGAGTACGAGCAGAAAGAGACTGTCTCATTCTTCTCTTTTTTCTTATCCAGAAATAAGTTAGTAAGGAAGCAATGGAAGAACCTGACTAGGCCAAAACCCTTTTCCTCAATCATACTTTTCATTTTTCCTTTGCTTTTGGCACAGCACTAGGATGAGTCGTACATTTTTGGCTAACAACATCAGAGTCAATAATATGATAGCACTTCTGTTGCGAAAAGGAAATTAGTGGAAGCTAAACTGTGCTGCAGCTGTTTGTGGACACGTTTTTAATGTCTAATGAAGTTCCTGTCACCAAACAGAGCCCTCTAGGATTTGTGGACATAAATCACCTGTATGTGCTGTGCTCACGAGTAGTGTCACCACTGGGCATAGCCTCCAGAAGGCTCCACAGCTGCACGCTGAGCTCGCCGAGGTCCTGCTTCCTCGCCCGTGCTTATCTCTCCTGATGGAACAGAAATACTTCTCCAAGATAAACCATAGTTGTATCTGGAAAAATGTTTTGAATGCCCATTAACCTTTTTAAGAAATAACTTGCTCATCAGCGTGATTGCTCTGATGTGAATTTCCTGGCTAACATGGATAAGAATATTTTTCCTTAACAAGTGTAAGCATGTTTTAAGTGTGTTATGGACTTAAATAGTTGATAGCCTAGTGTAAATTCCCTCAAAAGGAAAACAAGCAAACCTTGCCTAGAAATTGCCCTATAGGTATGCCCACAATGCCTTATGTTTGAATGGGCTGCAGACATAAAATATTGTCCTCCTTTTACTTCTCCCAGATTTCTATGTTTGTTAACTTAAATCTTGAATCTTCCTTAAATATTTAGACAGTGTTTGAACTAAAAGAGTGTTATTTTATAGGCTAAGGAGATACCAGGGTAGAAAAGCCCTCCTTGCAGAGAGCAAGACGTGCAGCTCTTCCAGACATGCAGAAAGGGATTTCTTTCCTAGCAAACACAGACATCTGCATGTGAGCAGGTTCAATAACTCTCTTTTCTAGGACAAGATTCTTCTCATCCTGAAGCTGACCAGATAGGTCATCATGCCAGAATTCCTTTTTTTTTTTTTTTTGTGTTTCTTTCCAGTGACTGCTTGAGCAGGTTGGACACTAAGCTCAGACAGAGATGTCAATATTATACACGTAGAGGTGAGATAAAGTCCATTCTCAGAGAGCAAGGCTCTCCTTGAATTAATTTTGAACAACCCTAATGATATAGCCAGAATTACTGAAGTTAAATAGGGTGCACCAGTGCAAGGAAAGGAATTTGGCAATTGGCTTGTTAACTTTTGTGAAGTTTACAAGTATATATAATAATAAATCTGATCCTGTTTTTGTGCTTGAGGAAGAAGTTTCACGTGAATATGTTGAAACTGTTTAGGCTCTTTTGCCTGGCAAAATCTTAATGACAGACTGAATGTAATTTGTCCTAGAGGACAAATTTATTGATGTCCATCAGCCTCTAGTGATGGACCTCAAACTTTCCTGGAGAGACTTTTCTTCTTTGTTTATGTGAGTAACTATAGCTGGATTTATTTAAAAATAAAAATAATGTAGCCAAGAATGCAGAAATATAAGAACCTCCTAATCCTTTCTGAAACTAGTATTATGTTGCTGGCTAATTTAGTTGTTTGTAAAAGCCCAGAAATAGCCCGGACTGGT
>JAVCKT010033825.1:0-11035 GCA_032273925.1 Rhynchotus rufescens
CTCCTTGCGTATTGGACTAATAATAATTGGGAGTAAGTTAATGAAGATCAAATGTTAGAATAGCTCTTTCAAGTCCATGTTCTTTGGTTAAACAACAGGAAAGCTGAAGTGCTCTGGCCACTGCACCAGTCATTCATTGGTTCCATCAGGTTTGTGTTTTATGTTTTCTTGGACTGTGTTAACAAATATTTACATCCTGAAGCTCTGGTTCAACACAGCACTCAGCCACATGGTTAAATCTCCTTGGCCTCCATGGCGTATAAATGCATGTTTGTGAAACCAGCTTAAATTTGAGGACCTTGGAATTTTAGATAATAAAGACAACGTGTCCATGTCATTGCCAAGTCAAGGGTCACAATGCCACACTGCTGACTAACAGAAAGCTCTTGACCCATTTGGTATCTCTCTTGAGATAGTAGGTGACTCGGTGATATTTATGTTTTTACTTTTTCAGGGCAATGTTATTCATTTCTAAACGACCTGTATGATAAGCTTTCAAGCTGGGCTCTGGGTTTGTAGGGTTCACAATTAAATTTTTGTGTGTGTGTATATTACTGTTGAGAGAAATAAGGAGCTATTCTTACATCTACCAGCTAAGGATATATTGCTCTTGTAAGTGAAAATGATGAAGGACTCCCTTGGCCAGTGACTGGACCAGTTGCTTCTCCTACAAACCAGAGTTAGTTCATCTCTGAGTAAGGCTTATAGTACAGGAGCAACTAAAGCATGCCAAATTCTTGTTAAGCAAGGGCCAAACCTGCCTAAAGCTGCTGACTAGCTGCTATCACAGGTCAGAAATGATGAGAGGTTGTTTCTTTCTGGAAGGAATTCAAGATCCAAGACACGAGCTGGTGTCCACATGACACAAGCAAATATTCCACAGTTTGCCCTCTTTGTTTTATATGTCCACAGTGCCTGCACTGTGCTGCATGCACTGATCTGCATGCAAAGACTTCCTCAAAAGAGGACCAAGTGCCCAGACAGTCTTCTGTGGACAAGCTATTGCAGGTGAAGGATAGACACTCTCTCCAAAGAGATGTCTGTTATGGTAAATTAAGCATGTTTGGAACAGTTCTCTGTCACTGGATTAACCCATGCAAAATGGCCTGTGTCCATACCATTAATTTTGTCTTTTCATCCAGGACAGTGCTATATTGAGCCTGCTCAGTGGGAAAGGTGAACCTTTGGTGTCTGCCCAGTGCTCATTATGGAAATGTGCTGGAAAGAGTTCTAGGTCCCTGCCAGGGACTCTTCTCACAACTTAAGTCTCCCATTAAGCTGCCAAGCAACTTCTAGCTCTGTTTAATTTGCCATATAAGATGTAGCCAAAGACTCCTTGCCCAAATAATTTGCAGGGAAGTATTTGGAAGAAAGACATCACCCAGCTGCTGTTCTTGGGGAGCCAGCCCAGCGTGGCTGTGCTGAGGCTCTTCACCCTCCCCAGGGACTCTACTCACTTGTTCATCAGCTATTTAAAATACAGCCACAGCAGTCAGAGTTGAAGAAAGTTGTCACTTGTTTATGGGTCTTCTCCTACCCAAGGGAAAACATCACATACTGGAGACATCAGCCAGACCTCCAGCCAGTGCTGGTTATCTTCTGCAGGATTTCTTCTTTTCTGGCATCCAAAGAACAGGGTTCTCCATTTCTTCTGTCTCATACCAAATTGATAATGGGGTTTTCCTCTGTTAAATACCCTGACCTTGATCAAGGATGGAGGTTTCCTCACAGGATTGCCTTGCAGGCCGTATCACTACTACATGCTAGTGCAGAAACAAGGATCAGAGTCTCTCCCATACCAAGGGGCAGGACATAATCCCCGAAGATGGAAGCTGGTCCACTGCGACATTTCTGTTCCCAGAGGAAGGAATCTTTACCAGCCGGCAACATGCTCCTGAGTTCCCATTATCTCCACTGAGTTTGTTTCTTTTTGACCTTGACATTTCCAACAATATTGCTCCCCAATATGGGCTAAGCTATGGCTACCCAGGCACATTTATAGCCCTGCAGTGGGCAAGCTGACAAGCAACCTCAGGCTGGAGTCAGCAATGGTGAGAAAAAGCTACTGTGGATCAGCTGAGGAGAAGAGATGGCATCATGATCATCTGACTGCCTCGTCATGCTCATCATGGCTCAACAGCCCATTGGGAATAACAGTTGATGCAGTGGGGTGTGTAAACCCCTGAAAGCAGCACAGCCCACCCCAATGCCCTGCAGATTCTACTAAAGAAACCCACAGTTTGATCCAGGTAAGCAGGAGGACAAGATGTGTTGCAGCCTGAGTTACAGCAGTCACACTGGAATGGGAAAAATATGCAGGGTGGATTTGGCATTTGTGTCATATCACCTCCTGGAACAGAGATGCCTTCTGAGGCATCTTCCAGTTGTGGGACCTCTTGTAGGAGGTGGGATGAGGCTTTTCTTACTCTTCTGCCTCAGGGCAGGGAATGGCTATGTTTCCAGACTGCAGCTTGAGAGGAAGAGAGAAGGAAATACCCATGTCCTGAAGGGCATTTGGGACAGCCATTTGGTGCTGTTTGTCAACAGCACAAAGTGACATCTTCAGATCTTTCTCCGGGGTACCAGGACAGGGATTTATCCCAGGTTAATGTCAGCTGTTGACTCTGGTCCTCCTTTTGATGTCCTTGGATATTTAATTTTCTTCTCCAGTCAGCTGAACATCACTGTGCTCAGCAGGAGCATTCAGCCCTGCTATGTCCACAAAGATAAACAGACATGTCTTTTGCCCCCTGCAGTTAGCATCTACCTCAGGAAATCAGGCAGCTATAATCTGCATTTTTTACCTTGCTCTTGCACTCCCTCTGCTGATCCAAATAGTCTCTTAAAATAAATAAACGTTTGGGCTAGAGCTAAGTGAGGGGAAAGAACAAAGATATAACAGAAAGAAAAAAAAAAAGAAAAAAGAAAAAGCCAATTCATCCAAATGGGAGCCCCACATGAGGTTCAGAGAGCAGAAGGGGAAACACAAAGTGAGAAACACAGCTGTCGTAAGCATAGTCCTTACCCCTAATCCAGGCTTGTTCATGTCAAACAAGTGCTCCAGCAGTCTTTGAGAACTCATAAAATAATGTCATAAGCCACTGTGGAAAGGAACCTGAGGAGACTTCTGATCCAAGATCCTCCCCTCATAGCTGGTCAGCTATGAGATCAGCCCAGGGGTGTTCAGGACCTGGTTTAAAGACTCAGGGTGTCAAAACTCCCCACAGACAGAGACGGCACAACGTGACCCAGCTTTTGGCTGACTTCAGAGACCAGGTTAGTCACTAATGCAGAGTCCAGATTAACAGTAATGCAGTTACAGGCTGACTGGAATACTGGGAGAGAGCAAACCTCTCTCCTAGCACAGTCAAAGGTGGAGGAGTCTATGGACAACCCTGCCATTTTTGTCATTGCAAAAACTAAGAACAAGCAACAAAGCTTTCAGTGAACAACAAAGATGATTAAGGGACTGATGGAGGAGAAAATCTTATGTGGTGAGACTAAGTAAGTTAGGACTGTTTAGCATGGAGAAGAGAAGATTGAGAGGCAATCATCAATACGTATAAATACCTGAGGGGAGAATGTAAAGAGGATAGGGCCAAACTGTGGCCAAGGCAGGCGTATTTGTCTGTTTGCCAGCTGCCCTCTTCTGTGGATCCCTCTTAATCCCTTGGAGTGAACTTGAGCTCCAGCACCACGCTTGGCACTCAGTCCTTGAAAAACAGGACCAGAATAAGAAGCTTTGTTGTTCAGCTTTGGAGGCAGGCTCTGTAGGCCAGAAGAAACATGACCCACAAGGGCCCAGTTAACTTTTCTCCAAATTGCTTCTTCTTGAATAAGCCAAAAAGATGAAAACTAATGGGGCTGCTGGGAAGTGGGGGGAGAAGCAGAGAATTGCTCTGTGTGTCCTTTTGAGGATCCCAAAAGGAATAGGTCTCTGACAAGAAGTTTATTTTCATTAAAAATGACAGGCCTAGCTCAACCAGTCAAATAAACAGAGCAAGTCTTTAGAACAGCAAGTGCAAAAGGTCCTGGGTTATTTATAAAGGGTTTTTAAGTATATTAGGCCTAACACCAAGATAAATCAACTTTGCTAGGATTCCAGAGCCATATCACATGTGACTCTAGCTGTTGTCAGCTTTATGTGGGCATATATTTAGCAACCTGTTATCTTCCAAATCCTCCCTACATTTTCCTTAGAGCCTCAATTTTGAAAATTAATATATTGTGTTCAGTTACATATTGACCAGCTCAAATCCTTCAGAAGGACTCAAGAACAGGATCAAATCTTTTTCACTACTTTCAATAAATATTTTGCTGTCCAGTCTATTGCAAAGCAACCAATATCTTTTTCAAGACTACATTTGCTCCAGCCAACAGGGAGCAACATTTTTTGTTCCAAGACAGGCATTTCAGTTCAAATGGTCTTGAACTTCTAATACTGTGAATTTCAGTTCAAATAAATCAAGGGATTACTTCTCAGTTGGTTATAAGGAAGATGAGGATGTTTGGGATCTCATGGGGCTTGTTTGCATGGCCAGCTGGAGACCCTGTAACCCATCTAAATAAAATTTGAGTGAATTGCGGAAAGGTTAGCAGGAGTTGACTCTGCTGCCTCTGGGATGAAAGACCCTGGGAACCAAGGGAAGACACAGGAGCAAGGGAGATGAAAGCATAGAATAAAATCATTAGAAATATAGAATCATTATGCTCGGAAAAGATCTTTAAGATTGAGTTCAACTGTAAACCCTTAAACACCATACCTGTTAAACTATATCCCTAAGTGTCTCATCTACACATTTCCTGAACACTGCCAGAGACACTGACGCCAACAACTCCCTGTGCAGCCTGTTCTAATACTTCACCACTCTTTCTGTGTAGAAAATGTCCAGCCTGAACCTCCCCTGGTGCAACTTGAGGACATTTCCTCTTGTCTTATCAATGCTTATTCTAGAGAAGAGATCAACCCCCAACTCACTACAGCCTCCTTTCAGGTAGTTGTAGAGAGCAATAAGTTCTCCCCTGAGTCTGCTGTTCTCCACACTAAATAACCCCAGCTCCCTCAGCCACTCCTCATAAAGTCTGCCCTCCAGACCCTTTATCATCTTCATTGTCTAAGAGATGGTTACTCCACTTTGCCAGCTGATGCCAAACTTATACAGCAGCTCACACACTATGGATCTGGGGAAAAATAGTTTTGATGGTCAGGTCTACCAGAGACACAGAAATACCTCCTGTACTGGTAACCAGCCGCTCTTGCTCAGTTCATGAGCACTACCTGTGCTGGGAAACAGCTGCATCGTAATGTGGTGTTGCCTGCTCAACCTCTTCGTGCTTCTGAAAACAACTTTAATTATCCCTTACCATGATATATGCACAAGACAATTTTTTCTGTCCCTTCTCAGCACAAGCACATTTTGTCCATCCACACACTGAGTGTGACAAGACACATTCAGGACTCCACAGAGCAGGAGAGCATTTTAGTTTGAGATTGTCACCTGTATGTGGAATTTTGCACATAGACATCTATTGTGTACAATTCAGCTGTATAATCACAGAATATGTGATATTCTTATTCTGGCCTCCAACAGTGCTCCAGTAGGCTGTGGGTCTCCTATGGGTCCCACATAAGATCTGTTCTTCCCAACAGACATCTTGGGTAACCAGAGGCATCTCAAATAGTATCACGTGTTTAGGCAATTGGATCATTCCCTACAAGTCCCAGAAACCTGTTCCCCACATTGCCTTGCATTGCATCGGAATAATTCCGTTTCTAAATATAAGCTTTTATCTTTCTCATTCATGTTGGGAAAGAATGTCAGTTCAGAGGAAGGGACTTTCAGGATAGAGAAATAAATGTTCTAGAGCTAAGTACAGTGATCTTGGGGACATCAGATCTCAGCCAAATAGTTTGAGCTGGACAGCAGGTTTTGCTTTTCCATTCTTTTCTGTTGTGTTTTAGGATGAGACCAGATACCCCTGCATGGTACTGCTTTAGGGGGTGATGACAGCCTTTTACTATAGCAAGGCTAATGCCAGTATCATAGACATGGTTTCTAAAAGGGAGTGCAGTGTGATGTGGCTGGTTTGGAGAACATTAATGTTTTGCTTTGGATTTACATCTCCATGCCAGATGTAGTGGCTGTCTTCAATTAATTCATTGAAATTAACTCCAGTTTAGTAATAGTCAATAACTGCCTATTGGTTTGAAGTAAGTGACTACATAGAGCCTCGAAGATATGAGCTGGTTACCCCCTGCCTTTCCAGAGGGACTGTGGGAATTGTCTGCAGGAACAATTGCTCAGAAGGACAGGCAAGTTCTGCAAAATCAAGCTTCACTGTGAGAAAAGACTGAGGTTTTGCTCAAATGATTCCTTGTGTGGTTTTGTTTTTGTTTCCTTTTTTTTTTCTGCCAGGAAAGCTGAAATAAATAATAAAAAGAAAATCTTGGTTTGGGTTAGTTTAGTGCCAAGCAGTTGCTTTAATTTTGTACCATGACCCATGGAGCCCCTGCAAGCTCCTTGTCCAGCTGAGCAGTGCTGGTGACGTCTGTGATTATGGCTCTCCTTTCCCCTTAGCCCAACAAGAAGCAGATGAAAGTATTGAGAGACTGAAGAAAATTAAAAACAGCCGTAGGGATGTATGGCAGAACTTCTGGAGCCTTTTGCTCCCATAAACAGGAACTACAGCTGGGTTTTTTGTTTGTTTATTTGTTATTGCTTTTTGTTTTTTTCCAGGGTGGCACTCAACACTCATAGTAACCATCTTAAAAACAATTATTACCTAGATTTTAGCTGTCCTCCAGCAACACATCCCATCACTCCAGATTTGCACAACTGCTCCCCGCTGCAGACGTCCAGATCCTTTGTGCACATCTTGGGGGAACTCCTCCCTGAGATCTGCAGCCTTGATGTAGAGGGAGCATTATCACATGCCCAGCATGACCCAAGCTGTGTTTGCCCCATAGTGAATGCCAGGCTGATCCTCAGCTCCTGCAGGTGTCCTTGGAAGTCTGTAAGCCCAATCCACCCAGAGCTAGAGACTGAAGAAGACTATTCTCTCCTCCACGTTATGTCTCTGCAATGCAAGGAACTGGTGAGACTGGACCTTGTGGAGCTTCAAGGAGCAGATCAAGCCTGAGGGAGGGTAAGAAGGGTGACCCCAAACATTGCCTATGAAAAATGGGGAGTCCAGGCTCTGTTGCTGACTGCATCTGTCCCCATGCTCAGCTGCTTGCTGTTCTTTAAATCTCTGAGAAAACCTTTGAAATATTTCTGAGAGGGGAATCAGGCTGGAATATGCCCAGGAGAAAGTGATTTCTCCTTGAGGTGGTTAGCCCAAAGGTGCTGGGGCTAGCACCAGCAATACGAGCATCGCACAGACCATCTGTAAAACAACGGATGTATTTTCACCCCAGGGCTGCTCTAACCAGGTTAATTCCTGGGAACTTGCACCAGGTGGCAGTGCCACCCCATTGCTCACTCCTCTTAAATCCCATCATAGCCAGATGGGACAGAAGGCACCAGAGAGCAAGATGAGGGGGTTGAGCAGCAAATCCCCAAGGACCTATTCTGCCCTTGGTGGACAGTCCCTCCTGCAAAAGGACACTGTTAAAAACAGTTTGTACAGATCCCTGGTAAATGCACTGGCTCTGGTGCCTGGTCTCTGTCCGAGGATGCTGCAGCACCCACCTTATAGTGGTGCTAAAACAGCTTGGTTGTCTCTGAGTCTTTCCATGTCCAATTCCAGCAGCATCCAGGGGCCACCTAGAGTGATCTTGCCTAGCTATAAGCATTTCCATCATGTTGCTACAAGTTCCCAGTGCTCCCAGAGCCTGCCTGGGAGCAGTTTGGTGACAGTAATCCAATTTACAGAGCTTGCTCTTGAAGAAGTGTCAGCAGGTTGTCAGGCCGGATCCTGTCCCTGGGTGCATACACCACATGAAACTCTGGCCACGTGAAATCACAGCTGTGATTGTCCTCTTGTGATGGTGGGGTTTGGAAAGAGCTCGTTCCCCAAGCCCTGACTCACGTCCTGTCCGTGCCTCGGCTTGCTGAATGTGTAAGCCAGGCTGTGGTTTGCCTGTGGAAACACCTCCCGCGGGGACACAAGCAGCACAACAAGGCAAGTGGAAACTTAACAGGACAACCTGTCAAAATGTTAACTAAGAAAGCTAAGTTGTCTCTGTACAAGGTCAGAGAACAGCATGAAAAGCAGCAGGCAGCAAGTGGGGCAGGCCTAATTATCTCACATGCATTGAACTGTGCAGGTTGAAACATGCCCCTTTCCATCCTTACCCTTCTCTATCCAGCATTTTAAGCTTATTTCCATTACAAAAAAAATCAGAAGAGGAGAACAAGGCACCCTTTCTTGGGACTGTGCACACAGCCAAATTTCCAACCCCCTATACACCCCTGATAGCACAGCTGGATCCCAGTGGAGTTTTGCATCAGAATGAAAATACATCCCAATGTTACCATGTGCAAAGGCTTAGACCAGGCTGTCAAACAAACCATGATCACTCTTTATTTAGCAGTTATGGATCCAAGCTACGTAGGACAGTGGCAGAGCGAGCTGAAAATTTATTGACTTATCTGTTCTGGAAATCCTCAAGGAATTCAGGTGTCAAGTGCTGAATGTCCTGCTGATTGATTCAGCCAGTCTGATGGATGTATTTTCCTGGTAGCCTCTTAGGTGCAGAACAGAAGGAAATAATCAATTTCCCTGACCTCCTGCCTATACTATTGCTAACACAGACCAATATGTGGTTGTTCTTCATTACTACAAGGGCACATTGTTGATGCATATCTCTGTTGACCTGCTCCACTTTGTAAAAGCTTAGAACAGTGATATGAACTTGTGTGTCCCATGTCCTACGGGATTTCTGTACCCATATCCACTAAGCTCATGTGAAACTATGCACAAACTCCTTCCTTTTTGTTTTGACCACAAATTCTATCATCTGGGCCCTGAGAAATTTTTCTCATATAAGATTTCATTGAAATTGATGTGTTCCCATAGAAAGTTTCAGTTCCAATTAAGTCAGCGTTTTCTAACGGAAAATGTTCCATCAGAAAACACTCCAGTCAGTTATAGACAAGGTTACTAATATCTGCCCCAAAAAAAGATCATCAAGGCAGACTTTTGCTTTATTATCAATACATTTGGGAAAGGTTCTGGCCTCCTAGGTTGTACCCACTGATCTTCATTCTCATGCAGAACAATGGCACAGAAGGTTTTGTGCTTATTGATTTAATATGTCTCTCTCTACTTAATTAGGAGCATTAGAGTTGGACCGCTATAATTCTGTTGAAAAAAGCTCTTCTGGACTCAAAGAGAGCATTTATGTTATCTCTAATTGTTCATTTGAACTGTGAAAAGAGGCCAAATCCTTAATAAAGTCTACCTTCTTTCAAGTGTTAATTATTCAGTGGCTAAAGATAGGTTTAAACAAACTTAAAGGTAAAGACTTCTAAAAACTTCACAGACTAAAATACCATTCTCCTGTCAGTGCCACACTTCATTTATTTAATTCTTAATTTCACAATCTCTCCAGCTCAGCTTAAATACTTTGGATGGCAGACAAGATTAGGCTTTATAGTTGTGAATAAAGGCTGTTGATCTTAGGAAACAAATTATTGTGAAATTCATGGTCCATTCCTCTGATGTCCCAAGCTTGTAGGTTTGCAGTCATCAGTGTCTTGGTCAGATAGGGTGTCTTCTGTCTGATCTCCTCTCATATTGCAACAGCTTCATACAGTGTCCAGCCCTACTCCTACGTCAACCACCTGCCCCTTGCTCTGTGCCCCATCAAAAGATTCCCACTCCTTGCTCTTTCCCAACGGCTCTCAAGCAGAAGAAACATCCCTCTCAAAAAAAACCTTAATGGTTAGAAACAGACCAAATCTAACATCCAAGTGTCCTTCAGGGATATCCCTGTCCTGTTTTGAATAGGACAGTGTTTAGTCTTATGCAAAAGCCTTTAAGCCGTTCTAGACTTACGTTCAAGGCAAAACCTCATTTAGTGTTAATTATACAGCAGAAGCACCTGCTTTGAGTCCAAAGTTATAGGAAGGCTATAGAGTTCAGCTTGAGGCCACTTGAGGAGTTACTGGCAGAAATACTTTTTTTTTCTGGTGGAAGCTGCTTATATGTTTAGCCCTTGGAAAAACATCATCTGCAAGAAAAACAAAACAAACAAACAAAAAACCATAAAAGGCACACGATCATCATTTGGCTCTTGAAAGAGAATAAATAATAAAATAATATGTTTCCTCTTCATGTCTCCACATGTTCATCTCAAGGCACTGCTTCCTTTGTGCTACAGAAATGCTGTCATTTCTGAGATGCAGCTCCTCAAATTAGGGTCCAGCTACTGCAAAGCATTGCCACAGGTGGCAAAAATGGATGATTTCTGATGGTAATTCTGATACTAGAAACCAAGCAGTGTACGAAGAGATAATCACACAAAAGGTTCAAAATAAACAAACAGAAAGGTATTTTCTTCCACATAGTACATACAATGACCCCATGGGACGTGTTGCCACAGGATATCATGGAGGTCAGCATCATTAATGGATACCCACCTGATTTCTGCAAAATCATGGAGAATTTCAATAGAAAAATTTAACACAATGATCCAGCTATAACTCTTGCAATAGGAGGCCCCCAAACGATGATTAGCAAAGGCAGAGAGAATATCAACCAGAAATGTTGCTCCAAGCATCCATGTGTAGTCGTGGCCGAGTGGTTAAGGCGATGGACTAGAAATCCATTGGGGTTTCCCCGCGCAGGTTCGAATCCTGCCGACTACGGCCAGGGCTGTGGCATCCCAGGCAATATTTTGAGAAGTGAAGGCTGAGGGGGGATATGATTAACATGTATAAGTTCAGGAGGGGAGAATGCAGGGAGGAAGGGGACAGGCTGTTTTCATTGGTGGCCAGCGATAGGACAAGGGATAATGGGCACAAGCTGGAGCACAGGAAGTTCCGTCTCCAGGTGAGGAGGAACTTCTTTCCTGTGCGGGTGACAGAGC
>JAVCKT010033826.1:6559-40421 GCA_032273925.1 Rhynchotus rufescens
CCCCCCCCCCCCCCCCCCCCCCCCCCCCCTAGGATAGCAGCAAGGAGATGAAGGGATTTGGGGCTGCGCAGCAGGCAAGAGAGGGAGCCAGGGCAGCCCACAAGGGTTTTGCAGGGGCTGTCGCCCTCTCTGTCTCCCACTGTCCCCGCTCCTGTGTGGCCCCTTGGCCAAGGCTCATGCTGTGGCCGTGCTGGCCGCCCACGCTCCTCAGGGCCACGTGCACCTGCCGTGGGCGCACCACGTGAGGGAGCAGAGAGGGAGTCGGGTTTCTGTGACGGGCTTGTCTAACGCAGAGGGTAAATAGCGCCCAGAAAATAATCTGGCTGCTGTTTGGATCCGGCCCTTGGCTTCCTTAGAGTTCCCTTTGCACAGGGTTTGTTTGCTGGGCCTCTGCTTTAAGTGCTTTTCTTATCGAGGTTTAGATATGCAGCTGGATTTTCCTTCCAGCTCTTATAAGGGGAGAACATGTAACACTTCAAGCCTGAGTTCCCATCCTACGCACACAGGTAACGTTGTGGACAGCCAGTCCCCCAGGCTCTTGGCAAATCAGCTAAGATGGGACCTGACTGCAGAGCAGATAGAGACGATGGCTACAGAGCTCACTGAGAGGACCAAGCTGGTGTATGACCGGGTGGGCTCCCAGGAGCAGGGAGAAGTGTCCTATGAAAACACTCTCAAGGCACTGGCTGATGTGGAGGTGGAATATACAGGTAAGTAGACAAAAACAGAGTGCTTGCTTTCTGGAAGCATGCAGTTTACAAAGAAGTTTTTGTGTCTGTGCTCTGCACTATCGTCTTTTTTTTTTTTCTTTCTTTGATTCCCTCAGCCTCAGTGCTATGATTTTTTTTCCAGTTAATGTTAATGTAGCTAAGTGTAACCTCAAAGAGGGGAGTAGATTTCAAACAAGACTGTTTTGACAATGGCATGGGGTCTGGAAAGAGTTACGAGATTTGAAGATTGTCTCGTATCTTTATATGTCAAGGTGCATTTAGCAGAAGTACATTGTACAATGGCAGAAATGATTTGGATGACCCAGAAATCTTCACTTCTTTCTACCTGGAGATGTATCTATCCATGTATCTTCTCTGTTTAAACAGAATACCTATTTTAGGGATTATGTGTGAAGTAACATGATGTGATGGCATTACGTTGGCAAATAAATATATCTCAGGTTAATTATTTACAGCACTAGAGTGCCAAAGTCCCACAATTCTCCTGCTCCCTCATGACATCTGTTGGCTCTTCTGAACAGCTATGTTGCAAGGTGATTGTGTCTGTCTAGAGCAGAAGTGGGTTTGCAAGCCTCCTTTTTCCTTTATCTGGTTTATTTTCCCTTAAAAAGGAAGCAGAAAGGAAAAAAAGAAAATCTCTTGCTAAGCAGGGATAATGTTAACTTCAGCAGAATTGCCAGCACTTTCTGTGGGGAAGAGAGAGCTGCTGTCTACTCACCTTCTGCTGTGGGGAGAAGCCTCTTGTCTGGAGAGGAGTGCTTTCCTGCTCAACTGTTGTTAGTGGTTTTTCAGAGACAGTGCAGGCTGTAGGTCAGGCTGTCTGTCAAGCTGTCTCCCAGTTACCACAGACTCTCCCTGCACACTCCCACTCGTGAGCAGTTGTGGAACACACAGACATTGCCTTTGGTGTAACCTGCCTTTTGCCTTTGCAGTCCATCGGAACATGCTGGACTTTCCCCAGCACGTCTCTCCCTGCAAGGACATCCGTGCAGCAAGCACCGAGGCTGACAAGAAGCTCTCAGAGTTTGATGTGGAGATGAGCATGAGGCAGGACGTGTACCAGCGGATTGTCTGGCTCCAGGTATGTGCTTGGGAATGTGCTCTGTGACCAGCTGCAGAGAGGAAAAAGGCTCAGCATCCGAGCAGAGATCTGAAACCTCCAGGAGTTGCGGGGCGGGGGGGGGAAACCCTCTTCACTTGTCCCAGAACTTAGAATCAAATGATATTAAATAGGACGGTAGGCAGGATGGTCCAGTTGTTAATGAGTACAGAGGAGTTGGGTTTTGGGGTTCTGGTTTGGGGCTTTAATTACCTCTTTGGTAAAATGGCATTAGTAACCCTGAGCTTTCTCATTCAGGCTGGGAAATACCCTGGAAAGTGTTGTGACATCCCTGTGCTCACAGACTCTGTTTTACAGGAGAAATCAGAGAGTGCTTCCCTGAAACCTGAAGCAAAGAGATATCTAGAGAGGCTGATCAAACTGGGTAAAAGAAACGGTCTTCATCTCCCAGAGGAAACACAGGAGGTGAGGCCAAAAACCTTAAAATAAGCACCTATAGAAGAGGTTTTGCAGGCTTAATGGGACAATGTAGTGGTTAGAGTGGACTCCTGTGGCCCTGGACAAGCTGGGGGACATCTCTGTTCCCTACTTTTCCTTTCTATTGGATTGGATGAGCAGACTGAGCTGGCCTTGTCTGAGCTGCTCAGGGGCTCCCCCTTCTCATGAGCCACTGACTTGGTGAAGGAGCTTGAAGCTGAGTTAAAAATAGAAGAGAAGGTGAAATGAAGTAAGGGTAGAGGAGGCTTCTGCTTAAACACCTGCAGCTCCTGAGCTGGCAGGAGAGGCTGAGCCTTGCTGAGGTGGCTGCTTTTCTATGAGGCGTGACCAAAGGGAGCCTGTTCTAGGATGAGAGCACAGCACCTGTATGCAGTTAATTCTGCAGTGCTATACTTGAATATCGTCCAACTGCAGAATAACGGGTAACTCAGCAGGGAAACTGCTGGCTAGAGATGGTGAACGGTACTGTTTGACCTGCCCCCTTTGGACTGACTTTTCTCTGTTCTTCTATATTTTAAAGAAAATCAAGGCTATTAAGAAAAAGCTGAGCATCCTTTGCATAGACTTCAACAAGAACCTCAATGAAGATACCACTTACCTGCCCTTCTCGAAAGAAGAACTAGGTATGGAGCACTCGGGCTTATGTCCCGCAGGGCCTTATTTACACTGAAGCTGAGCCCTGCCTGCCTCAGTCTTGGCAAGGCCATGCTGAGGCTATTTTCTGCGCCTGGATGCAGGGGAACGAGGGTGTTCAGTGGTGAATAGCCGTGCACCAACTGAGCTTTTTTCTCAGGAGGGCTCCCTGAGGACTTCCTGAATTCCCTGGAAAAGACAAAAGATGGCAAGCTGAAAGTCACCTTGAAATACCCCCATTATTTCCCTCTCCTGAAGAAGTGCTATGTGCCTGAGACAAGGAGAAAGGTGGAGGAAATGTTCAATTCTAGGTGCAAAGAGGTAGGTGGCCTTGCTGCCTGCTAACGAGGCTGGGTGGCATGTTGGGTCAGGACTCTTCCATGTGTTGATGAGCTAGTGTTGGAGACAGCAGTCCTGTGTAGTGCAGGGATAGCCCGTTCTACTCAGGTCACTGCAGGAGGGAGATAGCAGCATGAAAAGACATCACAGTTGGTAGAACTAGGGAGGAAGACAAGGGTTAGGACAAGCTATGATGACAAATTTCCTTAGCCTGTGGGAAAGGGATTCCCTGACTCTGGTCCCATGAAGGATTCTGAAGGTTTACTAGGTACTGGAGTGATCTATTTCAGTATTTTTTCTTTACCTATTGCGGCTTGTGAGTTTTCTTGCCTATATATCCTGCTGAGCTCTTCATCTGGCTCTCTGTTGCAGGAGAATTGCTTGATCCTCAAGGAGCTGGTGGACTTGCGGGCTCAGAAAGCTAGTCTCCTGGGCTTCAGCACGCACGCTGACTTTGTGCTGGAGATGAACATGGCTAAAAGTAGCAAAATGGTGGCTACTTTCCTGGGTAGGACACTGGGCTGTGGAGGGGCAGGATGGGGCATATGCTGCTCTTGCCATTGTGGATTAACTCTATTTCCTTCTCTTCTCCCAGATGAGCTGGCCCAGAAGCTCAAACCCCTTGGGGAGAAGGAACGGGCTGTGATCCTGGATCTGAAAAAGAAAGAGTGTGAGAAACGAGGCCTGGAGTTTGACAACCGCATCAATGCCTGGGACATGCGCTACTACATGAATCAGGTGGAGGAGACCAAGTACAGTGTGGATCAGAACCTGCTGAAGGAGTACTTCCCTATGCAGGTGGTCACCTCGGGCCTGCTAGCTATATACCAGGAGCTGCTGGGGCTCACCTTCCATCTGGAGGAGAAGGCTCAGGTCTGGCATGAGGACGTCCAGCTTTACACGGTGAAGGACGCCTCCTCCGGGGAGACCATCGGCAAATTCTACTTGGACCTGTACCCACGGTGAGGCCTTGGGCGAGCCAAAGAGAGAGATGAGGGCAGGGGCAGCGGGAACAGAGCCTGCGACATGCCTAGGGAAGGGAAAGGACTCTCCTGCTGCTCGCAGATGAGTAACTGTACAGAGGGAGAGATGAGTGCCTGGGCAGGGGGATCCCAGGAGCTGTAGACATGTGTGAAACACAGCATCACTGGGGTCTTCTGCTCTGAGCAGGACCTCACAGCCCTGAGTGGTGGCCCAAAACTGGTTTTGTGGGAGCACCCACTTAACAGTTTCCTTTTCCTTTTTTAGGGAAGGGAAGTACGGGCACGCAGCCTGCTTTGGCCTGCAGCCAGGCTGCCTGTTGCCAGATGCCAGCCGGCAGATCTCAGTGGCAGCCATGGTAGCCAACTTCACCAAGCCCACGCCGGATGCACCGTCCTTGCTGCAGCATGACGAGGTGGAGACGTATTTCCACGAATTTGGGCATGTCATGCACCAATTGTGCTCGCAGGTAGGACTTGGCTAGGCTGGCAGAGGTTTGGACCAGGGCTGGGGAGAACGCTGTAGCTGTCTGTCATGGACACGGATCCTAGAATGCTGGCCAGGGCTGGGTTCGAGGCAAGACCAGCCTGTCTTTTGCTTGCTGTCCTCTTCCCCTCCTGTGCCAGCTCTCCTCTTCCCCTCCAGCGCAATACCCTGTTCCAAGTCACCTCCTAAGGGCTGGAAGCATCTTGTCATCTACAAACCAGGGAACTTTGCCATTCAGATCCCAAACACTTGTTCTGAGGCTAATTCAGCCAACCTGTGGGCAGGGGCTGAGTCTGCTCTCTTGGGATTTGTTGCCTTTTCCCTGTCCTACTCCCCTCAACTCTGAGCTGGCTGTGTTGACAGTCTGGGCATGTCTCTTAGGCGGAGTTTGCCATGTTTAGCGGGACACACGTGGAGAGGGACTTTGTTGAGGCACCATCCCAGATGCTGGAGAACTGGGTGTGGGAGAAGGAGCCGCTGCTGCGCATGTCCAAACACTACAAAACTGGAAACCCTATCCCTGACGAGCTGCTGGAGAAGCTAATTAAATCCAGGCAGGCAAACACAGGTGGGTTCCTGTGGAAGGAAGGGGGAGCCAGGGAAGAGAGGCTGGAGGGAAGCTAGGGTTGTGTTCCTAAGGGTGCAGCACCTTGTTGTGGTTTCCCCTGGTGTGCAGGGAAATGCGAGTGGGCTAGGGAAGCGGAGCAGAGGTTGGGAGTGGGGAGAACTGTCCGAGACCTGTCACCTCGGAGATGCTCTTGCTCTCAAGCAGGATCTCAGTTTGCTTTCTCCTGCCAACAGGGCTGTTCAACTTGCGTCAGATCGTCCTGGCCAAGGTGGACCAGGCGCTGCACACCCAAACGAAAGCTGACCCCGTGGAGGTATTTGCCCGGCTCTGTGAAGAAGTGCTGGGCATTCCTGCCACTCCAGGTACCCAGGGGTGGTTTGGGATGGGGATCCCAGCCCTGCTGCCTTTTGGGGCCAGCCTGGCCAGCTTGGCCCAGGAGGTTCCTTTCAAGTCTGGAGTTGAGGTCCTGCCTGGCTCACCAGAGTGAGCAAAGCAGAGTTTCTGTTTTTCACTGTCTCTGCTGACTCCAGGAAAAGCAGGGTTGAATCTGTACAAAAATGACTGAAAGGTCTTTCCCATTTCCCCTGTGATTGTAAACTAGCTGATCCAGTGCCTGCCCTGATAAACTTTGGGCGTGGAGATGTTTTTCCCTGCTGTGAGCAGCCCCTGTTTGAACAGTCTTCCCAGTTAACCATGCCCTTCTTTTGCTGCCAAGGTACAAACATGCCAGCCACATTTGGCCACTTGGCTGGCGGCTATGATGCCCAGTACTATGGCTACCTCTGGAGCGAAGTGTATTCCATGGATATGTTCCACACGCGCTTCAAGCAGGAGGGGATCATGAACTGTAAGGTAGGGAAGGACGTGCCCACGTGCAATAGGAGATGCCTGGCTGTGCTGTGAGGGGCAGGGAGGTGGCAGGAAGGACAGGACGGCTGCACAGTCGGGTCAGTGGCAGGATGTCCGTCCTCCACATGTGCCCATCTTGTCTCTCCCTGCAGGTGGGCATGGATTACAGGAACTGCATCCTGCATCCTGGCGGCTCCATGGATGCTTCCGACATGTTGAGGAAGTTCCTGGGTCGTGAGCCCAAGCAGGATGCCTTCTTAGCCAGCAAAGGACTGAAGGTAGAGAGCAACTCACTGCCTTCAGCCTGCTGAAAAGCTGCTCCAGCCCATGTGAGTCACGCCAGCTCCTTTGTCTGCACACCAGTCCTCCCAGGCCGAGCAAAACCTGGTACTTCTGTCACCAAATGCCTCCTGGGCCAACCCCCACATGGGCGGTTGTTCCTCCAGGGTCCTGAGCTCCCCAGGGGCTTCAGGATCTGGGCTCAGCCCTACTCCAGGACTCTGCAGTGACAGCTTGGCAGAGGGAACTGAATTGCCTTTGCCAGCTGCTCAAACCAGAGGCTGAGGCTGCCACTAGCCCACATAAATTAGCTGAACTTTGAACCTCATTTCTGCACAAGGGTGAGTTTTAGCCTCCTCACTGGCTGGGGAGGAGGGTGAGAGGAGTTACCAAGTCTGAATCATCGTTTTAAAATCCCTCCTTGTAAGAAGTGAGACTTCCCACAGGGCTCAGCTTGTTTTGTGCCCCAGGGTAGATTTACTGTTCTGGCCACAAAGTAAATGGCCTACGAAGCTCTATTAGGAATTGTGTTCTCCCCACCTTTGGCAGCTGACAGCTGTGGAATAAAGATGAGGAGATCCCAAAGCTTAAAAACAACCGCCTTTACCTCTCCTGACCCCATGTCCTTCCTTGAGCCCTTCAACTGTTCCTGCCTGGGCAGGAACCTCGGCCAGGCTGGAGGGAGATGCATGGAACCTTGAGCCCCACTACAGATGTTCTCTGTTCCTTGGAAGCATTCAGAGGCAGCCTCGGGTTGTCCTTGGACCTACTGGGACACTGCCCAGGCCCCTCTTGGGGCAGCCAGTCCCTGCAAGGCTCAGGTCACCACTGCCGTGTGATCTCTGTCCCGTCTGAGCCAGGGTGGGACTGGAGAAGCCTGTGGGGCAAAAAAAAGCAGCTGGCTTTGAACAACACAGATGCCTGGGATAAAAATATCGAGGAGGCCTTGTGCCTGGGCACGCGGCCTCTCCAGCAGCTGTGCTCCTCCCACAGCAGCGCTGAGTCCAGAGGCTGCTTTCTGGCTTTGCTCGTTTCTGGCTGTGTGACCCAAGGAGGATGCTCTGCCCAGCCTGGCAAAGGGCTTTAATAGCAAGTGTTAGGGGCAAGGGAAGGTGCAGAGGCTCCTGGCTCCCCCGTGGGTGCCAGGCCCTGCAGAGCCCCCTTCTCAGGTGCCTGCAGGATCTGGGCAGCAAACAACCCTGGCATGAGGGCCATTCTCTTCCCATGTTCATCCTGCATTGGTGGCAGAATCGTCCAGCCAGGCTGCGGATCTTCCACTCTTCCAGGTGCTCTCAGGGAATTTTCCCTCCGTTCCCACCTTTCCGCCTGCCTCGGAGTCGCTCTGAGGGTTATTCAGGGCTGTGGAAGTCTCCTCTCTCTTGGGCTTTCGTCCCTCTGTGGACAAGTGCAGAGCTGTGGGTCTGGGGGTCTGCGCGAGAGGCACCAACTCCTCCCCAGACCTTGTCCTTCTCTGTGTCCCTGGTTTCCTGTCCCTTCCTGTCCTCATCCCTTGCTGTGTCACTAGAGCGGCTCTGCCTCCCCTCCCATCACCGCTAGTTCCACAGAGCAGCAGCTGGAAGGAAACTCATCCTGAGTGCAAAGCCCCTTCTGTGCCCTCCCTCCCTTGTCCCCAAGCCCCCGGTGACAGGGGAAGGCCAGCACTGGCCTTCCTCGACGGTCACCTCCTGTGCTGGCATGTGAATGGCTCTGCGAGCAGCAAAGTGGCTCCTTGGTGCTCGAGGGGGCAATTTTAAGCATATTCTCCTTATCCTCCACCCTCTGTTCTAGGCATAGGCGAGCAGCTGACACAGGCACTCTCGTAGGTGTTTGTGTCCCGTCTTACTGAGCCTTCAGGGTTAGTTTTTAGACCTCTCCTCCCCTCGAGGGAAGGAACAGAAGCTGAATGGGGCAAGGGTGCCTTTTCTTCCCATCCTTTCCCAGGTTCCCCCAGACTTGGTCTCTTCCTTAAATAACTTGCGCTGCGGCTTGTGCTGGCACGGGGCGGCTCCGCAGAGCCCAACTGGGACATGAGCTCTGCGAGCACGGCTCTCCTGCCCAGCCATGTGTGCGCGCTCCCCAGGAGCCACTCGGCCAGGCACAGCGGGGAAGAGGGGTCCCTTTCTTGTTAACTTCTGTTCTCCCTTCTTAAGGGCAAAGCAGTGCATGTGCCCCAGGTGCTGCTTGTGTCCCACCCTGCTTGTTCCCATGACTGGATTTTAGACGGTTCCCAGCACTAATAAAGGTTTTCGTAAGTGGCTGCTGACGCGACTCGGTTGCTACCTGGAAGGGCTGGGGATGCCAGAGGGGTGGCGGGTGACCAGGCAGGTGGCCAAAGTGCTGGCTTAGTGCAGCGAGCACAGAGCGGAGCAGGTGGCACCCAGCGAGGCCAGGGCGAGCGAAGTCCTGTGGAGCAAGAGGCGCTGACCCCTATGCCGCCCCATGTTGGGGACATTGGCTCATGTTCCCCCCCCCAACCCTCGTGCTGTCCCCACACCTGCGTGAAGAAGTCATGTTGCAGCAGCTGGCACAGGCTGGGCCGTGCTGCAGGCTCAGGGGTGAGCAGGACGCCGAGGAGTGCACGGGCAGCGGGCGAGAGGCCGCGGGGCGGTGGACAGCGCGCGGCCCGGATGCGCTCAAGCAGCTCCTGCCGCCCCGTGCCCTCGAACGGGAGGTGTCCGGCCAGTGCTATGTACCTAGGAACTGGCAGCTCAGCCCAGGCCATGCACCCAGCCCCACCGGCCTCCCCACTTACATGATGCAGCCCAGTGCCCACACGTCAGAGGCGGCCGAGTGACCCTTCCTGTCCAGCACCTCCGGGGCCAGGTAGGTGGGAGTCCCGCAGAGCGCACTGCAGCAGGGTGTGAGCGGGCGCCCACAGCCACCACATTGACCCCCAGCGCCATCTGCTCGGCGCCAGCTCCATGTCTCCGATTGGGTGCCCAATGCAGCCACCATGCTCAGCCCCAGCACTGGCCACCCAGCACCAGCTGCCACGGTAGTCTCAGGTCCCCATTTGGGTCGCCAGTATGGCCACTGCACTCACCCCATATCGCTGGCCACCCAGCACCAGCCGCTGCACTGGCGCCAGTCTCCAATTAGGTCCCAGTGTGACCACCTTACTCACCCCCAGCGCCGGCCGCTCTCTGCCCGCTGCTGTGCCAGCCCCAGGTCCCCAATCTTCAGGTGCATGCGCTCCGTGAGGAGGAGGTTGCCTGTGGCAGGGGGAGATGAGCTGCATGGCCGGGGCACCTCGCAAGGCCCTCCTGCCGTCCCTTCGCACTCGGCTTGAGGTCCCGGTGCACGATGCCCTGGTCGTGGAGGTAGCGCAGCCCCGCGATGAGCTGCCGCAGGTAGAACCGAACCTCCAGCTCTGGCAGCCGCCCCCGGGCCTGCAGCACATCAGCCAGGGACTGAAGATGTGGAACAGAGTCAGCTCCGGGCCTGGCATAGCTGGCAGGACAAGACAGGATGGGCCGGGACCAGGCAGGGTGAGGAGGCGCTCACCCCGCGGCTGCAGAGCTCCAGCACCACATAGATGTTGCGGCTGTCAGTGAAGTGCCCATGGAATCTGACGATGTGTGGGTGGCGTAGACGGCTGTGCAGCTCCAGCTCCCGCTGCACCTGAGAGAGCAGCACCCAGCCCCTGGCACGGAGATGAAGACAAAGCAGCGGTGCCAGCCCAAAGCCTCCAGCTCCAGTCACCCTCCCCGTGGGATCAGCATGAGAACAACCCCAGTGTGGCAGGGAAGGGATTTCGGAAGGCTGCATTTGTTCCCCTAGGTTGGGGTAGGGGCTGAGTGGGATTCATGGGGCCATCACTTCCCTCCCATGTGTGTCTCCATCTGTCCCCAGCGCGGACTCACCTGCTGCCACATCCCCGGCTCATTGAGCCGGGCCCGTGGGATGATTTTGGCAGCATAGACCCTGCCGCTCCGCACGTCGGCAAGCTCGTGACATTGTCCGAATGCTCCCTGCAGGGTGGCCAGCGGGATTGAGCCCCACACGGATGCTTGGCTGCGGACTCAGCCCTGGAGCTCCCTCAAGGACAGTGACCAGCGAGACACAAATGCGTGAGGAGGACTCAGGTGTCTGGGTCACACGCCCTTCCCACGGAGCCACGAGGGAGCCCAGGGGCCGCAGGCAGGTGCAGCGGCTGCTGGCTCCAGGCACCTGTACTGCTCCAGCTCAACCACAGCATTCTCAGGCCACCCTCCGCCTCCCTTTCCGTGTTCCTCCTGTGGCCGGGGGGATGTGGGAGCCCTCGGAGCGGTGCGACCGGGGGGATCGAAGCCCCACAGGGCAGGCCTGGGGCAGCGAGGCAGTTACCTCACCCAGGAACCGTCCACGCTTGTACAGGGTCCCACTAGCCGTGTCCAAGATGTAGCCATTGAAGTCCCTAGGGCGCCTCCGGGCCATCATCTCCAGCTCTACCCAAGGGCTGGTCCTGCAGCCCCCATGCAGGCAAGGGGGCTGGTCCTGCAGGCATCAGGGCTGTAACTCCTTCAGCACCGTCCATTCGCCAGTCTCAGGTAGAGGCACCGGAGAGCAGGGAGCCCGTGGGTGTTGGGGGGGCACCCTGGTGCCAGGTGCGGGGCTGGCACCAGGAGTGCAGGACTTAAGGGAGGCTGGTCTCTGTCCCCTTCTTCGGCCCCTAAAGCCCCCAGGCCTTCCCAGCACGTCCTGCTGTTCCCCCTCCCCTCACTGGGACTGAGCTTCCCCCAGGGCACCCTAGCACCGAGAAGATCCTGTTCCGCAGGAGGCCTGGCAGGGACTGCTTTGCCCCCACCAGCTGCGGGACAGGAGAGGAGAAATGGGGGGCACCCACCCCACCCCTCCCCAGCCCAGGCACTTCCAGCTGGGTTGTGCAGCGGGGCTGACAGACGGCCACGACGGGGGCTCCAGCTGCTGCCGCCGCAACGCCCCAGTTGCCACCGCCCCTTTGCTCCGTGCACACAGCAGCGCTCGGTACAGCGGGGGCCGCCGGAGGGACGGCCAGAATCGGTATCGGGACAGTCCCCTCGCAGGGGCAGCCGCATTATGCGGGGGGGGAGTCGGGCCTGGGCCCATTCGTAGCGAGGGCTACTCTGCCCTAGGGGAGGCTGCGGTGCGGGAGCGACGTGCGCAGGGACGCCTGGGACCCCGTCCCCAGCGGGGGCGGACACCACCCGGTCCCGCCACGCTCACGGATGGGGCGGAAGCGACGCAGGATGAGGAGGAGGTCAGTCTCGATTCAGTCTCCCCACCACGGGCCCCACCGCAGCGAAACCGCCCCCATCTCGGGCCATCTTAATAGGGCCGCGGGCCCTGAAGGGTTAATGGGAGCTCGGGAGGGCCGGGCACACCTTTGGGGATGGATATTAATATCGCGGCGGGGAGCGACTGGAGGCGAGTGCAGAGGGAGCTGCGAGAGGCGCTGCCGCCCCCCAGAGCTCCCCTAGGCGCAGCAGAGAGTCCCGAACTCCGAGGGGCGTCATGGTTGGTCCCGCAGCGCGCCCTTGGCCCGGGTAAGTCCCTCCGCAGTCCACATCCTGCCGCAGCTCTCCTTGCCTTGGGGAAACTGAGGCACATCGAGGCCCGGGGCTGCGGGCGGCGCCGGCGACTCAGCCTCTACCACTGCGCCCCCGGCGGGTGATTCGCCCCCACGAACCGGCACCCCCTGTTCCCTGCACCTACCCCTGGCCCCGCAGGACCCCGGTGTCCGGCCCCAGTGTCCCCACCCGCTGTGCCGCACTCTGGGCCCTGGAGCTGTTCGGCGCCAGCAAACCGGCTCGGCCGGGGATTCCCGGACGCGCCCAACGGGGAGACTGGGGGGGGTCGGTGCCGTTCGGGACGGAGGGGGGGAGATCAGGGCGGGGGCTGCAGCATCCCTGCCCCCTCTCCTCCTGAGGCGGCACTGCTGCTGCTGGGGACCCTGGACGTGGATGTCGCCACAGGCCCCTCTGGCCCTGCTCAGTGCCCTCTGTTCTGCAGGCGCCGGACACCGTGGCCAGCGCTGCTGCTCGCTTGCCTGGGCCTGGGCCGCACGCAGGTGAGCGCAGCGGATGCAGGGGCTGCTTCCCCGCCATGGATGCCCCACCATGACCATTGCCTTCATCCACACAGGAGTCAGCATTGGGGAATGTGGCGTGGGAGCCCGAGCCCCCGGCCAGCGGCACCTGGGGGTCCTGGGGGCCCTGGAGCATCTGCTCTAGCAGCTGCGGGGATGGTGTCGCCCTGCGCATGCGTCGCTGCCTGCGGTGAGTGGGACCCCAGTGAGCAGGACATGGCTTTGCCTGGCTCTTCACGTAGGGTCTGGTCCGTCACCATGAGCACCCCTTGTCTGTGTGTGCCCTCATGGTGACTTCATGCTGTAGGAGGTGCTACTGGGCCAGGCTGACTTGGCCTTTGCCAAGTATCAGCCCTGGGGCACAGAGTGGCCTGGCACAACCCTATACCAGATAGCAGAGAAGCCACGCCAGTGCAGCCCTCTTCTGCCTCCCCCTGCCAGCCTGGGCTGCTCTGCTGGGAAGGTGGCAGGGGGAAGGTGCAGGGCCTAGCTGCGCTGACGCTGTCACCGCAGGGTCTCCGCAGAGGAACTCTGCAGAGGGGAGCCGCGGCAGTACCGCGTGTGCCACCTGGAGGTGAGTGCAGATGGGGCGGGGGGGCTGCGGTGGTGGCATCGCCCACCTGTGTGACCAGCAGAGCCCTGCAGCCCCTGCGGCCCCTGCCTGCAGCCTCGCTGTGCCACAGGGCTGTCCCCGTGGCGCCGTGCCTTTCCGTGCCATGCAGTGCTCCCTGTACGACACTAAGCCCGTGCTGGGCACCCTGGCCCGCTACCGTTGGGTACCTTTCCATGGAGGTGAGTGCCGGGGCACAGACAGGCATGGGGGGGCTCTGTTCCAGGGGCCCTCCATCACTGGCATCGCCCCCTTTCTGCTCTTCCCACCAACAGCACCCAATGTCTGTGACCTGAACTGCCTGGCTGCAGGGCACAACTTCTACTATACGTTCGGGCGGGTGCTGGATGGCACTCGCTGCAGCCCAGACTCCCCGGACCTCTGCGTTGGCGGGCGCTGCCTGGTGGGTGTGCGGTCCCCAGCCCCCTTGCCAGAGCCCCTTCCCTGTCCTCACTGGGCCTCTCCATGCCCTCATCCCACAGAGCGCCGGCTGCGATGGGATCCTGGGCTCAGGCGTGCAGCCCGACGCGTGCGGGCAGTGCGGCGGTGGCCCCGGCACCTGCATCTTCGTGCACCGGCTCTTCCAGGGCGTACCCCCCTCCTCCGGTGAATGCTCCACTGTGCCGGCCCCTCCATGGGTGAATGCTTTGGCTCTTGGCTTCCCAATCCCTTTGCTCTGGGGCCCTGTTCCTTGTCAGATGCCCAAGAGTCCCTATCCCTGCTGGGGAATCCTGTCCTCAGTCCCATCCCGCTTGTGGCATCATCCCCAGTCCCTTCCTGGCCACAGCACATGACACCGGTGGACCCTGAGGAGGATCCATTACTGGCACTGCTTTGCCACCTCCTCACTCAACTGTGTGGGAGCAACCCTAGCCTAAGGTCCCCTGTCCTTGGGATGTCACCTCATGTCAGTGTCCCATCCCTGGGCTGCACTGACTCCTCAGGGCAGTATGCCATCACCAGGACACATTGTCCCCTTGGAGCTGTGCCCCATTCCCAGGATATCTCCTTGGGGCAGTGTCCCCTCAGCTGTGCCTGGACTCTGCTCTGACTCTGCTCCATCTGTCAGGTTATTTTGGGTACCTGAACGTGACCAAGATCCCAGCTGGGGCCACCAACATCAAGGTGACAGACAAGAGCCGCAACTACCTAGGTAGGATGCGTGGGGCCTGGCGGCTGCCAGTTGGGAGGTGCTGATGGAGCAGCATGAGACCACTGGACTCAGGAGTGCTTGGGGTACCTTCCTGGGGCCATGGGGACAGGGTCTGTCCATCAGTGCTTGGCTCTGCCTTGGACACAAGCCAAGTTGTGCACGGCAGCAGATGGGAGCTGCCAGCATCACTGCCCTGGCCGCACTGCCATCTCTGCCGCAGGTGGAGGCCTCCAGCAGGGCCCAGGCATCCAAGCTGGTGCCTGTCCCCTGCCTCCCCTGCCCCTCCCCGCTCCATCCCCCAGCAAGGCCGTGCAGGGTCCCCAGTGTGTCACTCCCCACAGCCCTGATGAGCAGCGACCAGCGCTATGTGCTCAACGGGGACTGGTCTATTGCCTGGCCCGGTGCCTACGAGGCGGCTGGCACACGGCTGCTCTATGCGCGCGCCGCCGACGGCACCGAGAGCGTAGAGGCGCCAGGACCCACGGCTGAGGAGCTGCACGTGATGGTGAGCGGGGCCTGTGGGGGCCACAGGGACCCCCGCCGCCCCTGACCCTTGCCGCTGTCCAGGTCCTGCTGCAGGAGCCCAACCCCAGGATCGAGTACGAATTCTGGGCACCCCAGCAGCACGGAGCCAGCGCCCTGCGCCAGCGCCAGCCACAGCCCCGCGGCGCCGGCAGCCCGCAGCCCAGCCTGGACCCACCCCCGCTGTCCCCACGCTGGGGCTCCAGCACAGAGACGCCACCAAGAGACCCCACTGGTCACAGCGGGACCCCCACAGGTGCTGCAGCCCTGCGAGGCACCGGGACTCCCGCACGGGTGGGAGGGAGATGGGAAGGGGAAAGAGGAGCTCAGGCCAGAGGCTGTCCCCTACCTGGTGACTTTGGCACTGCAGGACACTGCGGGAAGTGCCGCACACCCAAGGGTCACTCCCAGCGCATCCATCACTTCTGCCAGAGCGACTTCGGTAAAGGCTGCAATTGGGAAGCGGGTGCATGGAATGGGACACCTGCTGCACCTCTCACCCCTGCTCGTCCCACAGTTTTCCAGGCCCGAATAGTGACCACGCAGTTGGTGGGGCAGGAGACGCGGCACGAGGTGCGCGTGCTGACACGGTACCAGCGCCGCTTCCTGCTGCTGCCACGCGAGTACGTGTGGGTGCCGAGCACATGTGGGTGCCCCCGGCTGCAGCGCGGCCGCCGCTATGTGCTCATGGCCCAGCGCCACGTCAACCGCGAGCACACTCTTAACCGCATCGTGCTGCGCGCTGATGGCTACGCACGGCCCTGGTCGGTGCGCGAGGAGCGCCGTGTGCAGGAGGCAGCACGCCACTGTGGCTCCCCACCACCCTAACTTATTGCTTTTATGAAAAATAAATTACATAAAAATAAGTTTATCTCCAAACTTCTTTGCCCCTCATTGCTGCTGCCCCTTGGGGCCTGAGACTGATAGGAGCTTAACTAGGGGGTCAGAGAAGAACTCCCAAGGGAGAGGGAGAGTTGGGGTCCTGCCAGGCATCGCTGCCCCCATGGATGTCCCCAAGTGCCTGTGTGACTGTACCAGATAGCCCTGATGGGGCAGCCTATGCGACCTCAGCCCATGGGCTCCCAGCTGGCGCAGGGGAGGCTCCAGGTGCAGCCAGAGCGGGGTCAGAGGAGCCAGCAGGGCTGCTACTCTATAAGAGCCCCCTTCCCCAGGGAGGGGCTTGTCCCCGGGTGGGGCTGGTTGCCCTGAGCAGGGTTCTGTGGGCAGCAGCGGGGGGCTCAGCACCAGTCCTTACGATGGCCAGCCCAGGACAGGTCACTCCACGGGCCAAGCAGTGTTGCGGGGAGAGTGGAGGGAACATGGAGAACAGGCTGCCCCGAGAGGTTGCGGAGTCTCCTCCTTTGAGATCTTTAAAACTCGCTTAGATGCAGCCCTCTGCCACGTGCTCTAAGTGACCCTACATGTGCAGCGGGGTTGGACTAGATGACCTCTGAGGTCCCTTCCAACCTCAACCATTCTATGATTCTATGGGGACCCTGGAGCCCTCTGCCACCAAAACGGGGTGGCACATGGGCCAAAAGCCAGCAGAGATGGAGAGAGGGCAGCCAAGGTGAGGAGGCTTGGGAGCATCATGGTGGGGGGTCATTGCCTATCACGAGCTGACAGACCCTGGGAGCTGCACTGCCCTCCTCGCAGCCCCCAACACCCTTGGGCAGGGTCCCCCCCTCCTGCAGTAGCTCTGTCCCGAGGGCCATGATCTGGCCCCTCAGCACCACGGGGAGCGGAGGGGCTCTGCATCAGCCCTCGCCCTGAGGACAAGGAGGAGCACGGCCCGGGCTCCCCTGCCAGAGCCCCCCCATCGGGGCACCTACTTCTCTGGGGTCCCTACATATGAGCAGCAGGACACAGGCTGGTGTCTCCAGCCTGTGAGTACAAGGAATCGTGGCCATGGCCCCCAAACCAGCAGCCCACTCCTCAGGGGAGGACTTCCTGAGGATTCAGCCAGCGCCTGGGAGAGCAGCACACACTTCCTGCAGAAACTGCTCAGGCAAGCACCAGCCCTGAGGGGCCAAGGATGCTCAGGCACATCCAGTTTTTCCACTCTGGGCCAGGGACTTCGGGACATTCATGAGCTGCTTTTTAATCTTTCTCCAGTTCCAGGTGGTGGTGGCATGGATCCCAGAGCATCCCTTGGGGCCTGAGTGGGGCTGGGATCCCCCCAGAAGCAGCTCTCGGATGCATTCCCAGCAAATCCCAAGGGAAAAAGGCCACTTGCTCTGCACCAATCCTGGCCTCTCTCACTCTGTAGGGTCCTGCTGCTGGGCTAGGATTGGGATTACATGTTTGCACTGAGCTCCTGGTCCTTCCTTCGAGTTCTGCGCCTGTCCCGGCTGTGCAAACTCACTGCACCCAAGGCTGGCACTGTCCAGCGCTGGCACAAGCCCCTCGGTGCTGGTGCAGCGCAGGCAGGCCTGGCGCTGTGTGGGCAGGTGGAGGCCCGGCCTCCCGTGGAGGGCCCCAGCTGGCAGTGCTCCCTGGCTGTCTCAGCCCCGCCGGGGCCGCGGGCCGGGACTGAGCACATCTGCCTGGGCGCCACAGCCGCCTGGGGCTGCCCCGGAGCAGCCGTGTGCAGCTCTGCTCTGCATCCCCTGCCAGGCAGCTCCCGCTGAGCTCATACTGGAGGCGTGGGATGTGTTTACCCCAGCACAGCTGTTTGGAGGGAAGTCACATCTCCTCCTCCTCCTCTTCCCCCTGTGCCTGGGAAAGGGCACGTGGCTCCTGCCCTCTTCTTCGATGTGCAGCCTAGCCCTGCTGCAAATAGCTCATTGCTCGCAGCAGTGCGTGGCCTCCACCAGTGCTGGGCCCTCCTGGCATGCTCCAGCAGCCAAAGGGACACAGGGGACAGTGGGCACGAAGGAAAGTCACCGTCCCCAGCCCCGTGACACATGGGGCTGGCATGGGGTAGGAGCAGCAGGTGAGGGATGTCACCCTCATCTTTGCAGCAGGAATGGCAACAAACAGTTTATTGGGGGCATCCTACCCATGTCCCTGGAGCTCACATGTACATTAACAGGGGCTGCGGCCCCTCTGTCTCCGTCCCACTGGCTCCATCAACCGCACATGGTGCGTGAGGTAGAGGATGGCTGTGAGCACAGGGCTTGAGCAGAGGAGGCTCAGCAGGCTGAGGCTGGGATGCAGCTGTGCAGCCCAGCCCCGCACGGGCGAGCAGGAGTGCGTGCGCTTGTCCAGCACGCAGGCAGGTGAGCAGGCCGTGCAGTTGTTGGCCGAGGCACCCTGGCACGTGTAGCAGGACGGGTGACAGTGGGCACAGACAGCACCTGCATGCGGGGATGCAGCTCTGCGCGCATGGCCATAGTAGTGTGGGGGGCAGTAGGAGAGACACAAGTGCTGGTAGGCGAAGAAGGAGTTGCTGCACTCTAGAGAGGGACATTGGCATGAGTGGGTGCCTACCATCTGACCCAGGTGCTGCTGACAGCATGGTCCCCGCATACACAGGGGGACACCCCTCATCTCCCTGTGGGTGACACGGGGCTCTGCCCAAGGCCGTTGGGGCCTAGCAGGGCAGCACTCACCCTTGCAAGCTCCCTGTGCATTCCACTTCACGCACTTGCTCACAGTGGGGGCCACCGCGCGCCGGCTCCTCATGTCTTCATCAGTGCCATGGAGGTGCAGGACAACGGTGCTGACGATGCCTGCAGGGCAGAAGACAGGACAGTGTAGAGAAGAATGCGGGGACCTACCCTGCAATGTGCTGCCCATGGAGACCCTTAACACATGAGCGAATGTGACCCTGCCCATCCCAAAACCTGGCAGAAAAGGAGGATGGAGTCAGTCCTAAGCCTGGCAGGGAGCAGGAGAAAGGCAGGAATGAGGTGCTGATCAGGGGAGGAAGGAATGATCAGGCTCCGAGTGAGCCCAGGAAAGGTGTCTCTGCCCTGGCCGCTCACCTGTGTTATCAGCATTGCCCTTGTTCTCTAGCAGGAGGGTCCAGATGCCCTGGGGGTCCTCATCCCAGAAGTGGGTGGACATGAATGTCCAGTCTTTGTAGCCCTCTTGGCTGGTATCGTAGGGGCTGGAGGGGAAGAGCAGTGAGCAGCCAGGCTGGGGGGGAGCTGCACGGTCTGCTGGAGTTCCCAGTTCTTAGTGTAATGGAGCTGTGCTGGGATGTAGCATGAATTGATATGACTGACCCCTTCCCCAATGGGGCCAGAAGCAGCCATTTTGCTGTGGAGTTGGGTCCTCTGGCACTGGGACAGGCTCAGAAGAACCCGCTGCGCCAGGCAGCAGATAAGTCCCTGCACCACAATGTTCCTGTTGCAACGTGTGTCCCCATGACTACCTACAGGACCCCCTCACCGCACGGCCACCAGCGTGGATGTGGTCCCCATGGGGCTGCTGAGAGTGATGGCCAGGTCCCCTCTCCTGCTGTAGCTCAGAGAGAGCTGGACCTGGACGTGCTCCAGTGAGCGGATGCCCTTGGTCCTCCTGGAGCAAGAGGAGGCATTCACAGAGATGGAGAGCTTGGAGCCTATGTCCCTACGGGGCACAAGGCAGAGGTTAGAGCTCAACTCCATGGACATCCTGCCCTTCAAACCACCCAGACCCTGGGAGGGGGGTTCTCCCTCTACCGGGGCGTGTGAAGGGCCTTGACCGAACACTTGCGCTGGGGCTGAGTTCCCGTCCACTTCTTGGCCAGCTCCACCAGCAGTCCGGCATCCAGAAGCCCATAGCCGTAGTGATGGCTCACTGAAAGGCAGAGGTCACCCAAGAGAAGACACATGAGACCCATGACATAAGAGGACCGGGGTCCCCTGCCCCAGAAACACTGGCAAACATCTTAGGGAGCCCCGTGTCCTCCCATAACTGTTGGAGAGGCGGTTAGAAGCATGTGGGATGGGCATCAGCTGATCATCCACTCACCCTTGCGTCCCACCCCGTTCACAGCCCAGTCTTCTGCCTGCAGATGAGCTGGTTTGGAGGCCCTGACCACGAGGTGGTGCATGTCCCGCCACGACAGCGCTGGGCTGCAGGCAAGGAGGGCTCTGGGGCAGTGCGCTCTATCTGAGACTGGCTTTGGAGGCTCAAAATTTGGCTCTTCTGACTCTTGATATTGGATAATTATCGAGGGGGAGGAGGGGGGAAGGAGGAGGGGCAGCAACACCGACTTGGACCACAACACAAATTCCCTGATTGCCAAAATGAGAGGAATGGGCACTGTCAGAGGACAACTCTTGTCCTGTCCCTGTCCCCTCTCCAGGGGAGAATGGGCAGCTCCCAGCACTCAGGAAAGCTCCACTGTGTGTCCCAAATGCGCCCTGCGCTGCAGCATGGCACGGCCACCTCAATGGGACCTACTTGGCCTCCAGAGCCAGGGCGATCATTCCGGCAGCCAAGGGGGCCGAGGCAGAGGTGCCCGAGTGCCGGTCAGTGCAGTGGTGGTGCAGGTCCGTGGTCACCTGTGGAAGAGAGAGGGGCTCAGTGCAGCCATTGACTGGGGGCAGGATTGGGTCCCATCAGAAAATGCTCCCTCGGGTTCTATTTTTCAGCTCCTTTCATGCTTTCAGTGCAGATACTCCCTCTGTGCAGGTACTTTATTAAAGCCTCCTCTCCCCATGCAGGTGGGAAGGGTCCTGGCAAGACCGCTCTGCACTGGAATCTCCATGGGGGGAGCTGGGGGCGGGGGTGACTCACGATCTGCTTCTCGCTCCTCATGCCACTGCTGTAGGTGGTGGTGAGCGTGGAGGAGCAGGCCTCGCTGTACCAGGGCACACGGCCGCTGGCAGACGCGCTGCCCACAGAGAGCGTGTAGATGCTGTTGGTGTAGCCATCGCAGTTGCAGTCATCGTGGTGCAACCCGCCGTTGCCCGAGGCCCAGACGAAGAGCGAGCCAAGGCCACCTCGTCCCTGGCAGAGGGACTGGGAGCTGGGAATCCTCCCGTGCAGAGCCTGTGCACGCAGGGATTCCAGGCCTCGCTTACAGTGGTGACCCCCTTGTAGAAGGCCTCCCTGGAGAGCACCCCTGGCCCGTCCACGGTCTTCCCGTCATCCTCAGGGCCCCAGCTGGCACTGTAGACGTGGATGTGCTGTGGGTGGAAGCTCAGAGACTGAGCCTCCACAATGTCAGTAATGAGACCGTCCAGCATCCGCACACCTGCAGGGCAGGGAGAAGATGGGTACAACGGGCAGTGATGCCCTGGGACAGCTCGAGCAGGGCACAAGCATCTTGTGGAAGCCCCGGGACAAGCAGGACGGCCCCGGCTCCACTTCCTGCATGCCATGGGCACTTTTTGCATAATCTTGCAGGGCAGCAAGTCCATCCCCAAGGCTCCTTGCTAATCCCAGTCCAGCAATTTATCCCAGTTTTCGACCCATTTACCACACATGCTTTCTCGAGGGGACTCAGCCTGTGCAGGGCTGGTGCCACCTGCCACAACCTTGCTCTGCAGAAGAGGCAGTAACTCCACGCATCCGGGCAGCCCTGCAGAGCAGCCCTGCAGCCGCTGGGCCCTGTGCTGCTGCTCCCTCTGCTCTAACTGATCAGCACCCTCTAGTGTCCTGCAAGCCTCGAGCTGCCTCTAGTGCGGGGGGGAGCTCTTGATGCTTTTACACATGTAAAGCAAGTTCTGAGATGCAGTTTCAACGAGATGCTACAAGGCTTGAGTTCAAGGGCCCTATTTTGCAGAGCTCTGACTCCTACAGGTCCCCTTGTCATCCCCAGAGTGGGGACAAGCGTGGCAGAAACCCTTTCCAACAAGGATATTGCGGTGCTGATGCAGCCACGCTGCTCACACAGAAGCCAAGTTGTCTTTGCAGCCTTCGGATGGCGATGATGCAGTGCAGCTAGACAGGGGCTCACAGCCGCATGCCGCTCCAGGGCCTTGGAGCGCATCTGTAACTCCCATCCCTCCACATGCCTTCAAAGAGGGGTAACTGCTCACCTCCAACTTTAGCGTTGTACGCAACGCCTGCTCCGCAGATCCGGTTGTTGGCTACAGCCGCCACTTCCCCAGCACAACGTGTGCCATGCCTAGGGGGTAGAGTTAGGTTGTGATCAAGCCACAGCGAGGAGTGAAAGAGTCTGGAACAGCCTCAGCCCAGAGAGATGAGACATACCCAGCCCTGGGTGGGGAGGTTTGTCTGGACATTGAGCCAACATGCTCACCGGTTCTCATCCCACATGGTATATCTTGGTTGGGGATCAGGGTCGTTGTCGTTGAAGTCGTAGCTTGCAAGTGGATCCTGTTGCAGAAAGGGTAATGAGCCTGAGAAACTGCATTAAGGAGCTGCTCGTTGCAGCCTCCCTGGCACTCAGCCCAGCCTCCACATCCCACTGCCTCCCGGAGAGGCCAGCGGCTGCTTGGAAATGGAGACAGATTTCATTGTATTGGTGTGACTCTGCACATCACGGTGCTGGTTCTTAGCACCTGGGCTCACATTCCTGAGAAAACATGCCACGGGCTACGGGCGAGTCTAACCCAGCTCCTTTAGTGAAGGTAGCAAAGGGGAATTAAAATACTGAAACTGTGTTTTTATAAGCAGCTGATTAAGATTCCCCAGTTCTCTTTGCTTTCTCAGCACGCAAGGGCTCATAAGCATTATTTTGCAGCTTGGTCTGACTACATCTATTTGGGGGCCTTGAGCGTTGCCTTTACAGATCACATGGAGTTCTAATGCCTCCTCCTTGTCACAGTGAGGATCCCTTGTGACAAAACTAAGCCTTTTGTTCCAATTGCGGAGAGGCCAAATGCCTAGGGTGAGCAGCCACCTGCTGCCTTCATTACTTAGCCCCAGAGGCAGTAGTTGGAGTTACGTAGTTAGCAGCCAGGTCTGGATGGTCCTTCTCCAGGCCGTCGTCCAGGATGGAGAGCACGACCCCCGAGCCCGTGTACCCTTTGCCCCAAGCAGCGAGGACGTTCAGGTCCGGCCTGACATCGTTGTTCTGGAAAAGAGACTAAAGCTGCTTGGCCGGGGCCACTGTGGCAGCAGCCTGCAGACATCCCTCAAGTGTCCTTCACTGTGTCCCTGCCATGTGATTAGCCCTGCTTACAGGCCAGAGGACGATCCACTTGGGGACCGCGGGATTAGGAGGGTGAGCTGGTAAGGTGAGGGCAAAACACTCACCATGTACCACTGCTTGTGGAACCAGGGGTCCGTGGGTACCACGGTCACACTCCGCTTCACGCGCTTCTTCAGGGTCTGCTGCTCGAACCAGAGCACCTGGGCAGCGTGCGGGCATCAGGCTGGCCTGGGGGCTCCCCCAACCCCCTGGCCATGTCTGGCACTTGCTCCGATCATGTAGTACGTCCGGGTGCATCTCGCACCTTCCCACTTGGGTGTTTAACCTCAAAAGGAAGAGAAGATGCCCCTGCTGCCCCTCCTTGCTGGCTGTAGGGCCAGGTGTTAGCCTGAGCCAAGCTGCATTGATGCCCTTGTGGTCTCTCCATCCCGCGATCTTATCCCCGCTCTTGTGGTATACTCAGCAGCCCTGGTGCTGTCTTCTCATTACCTGCGGCTCCTTCTTTAGGCGCATGTTCCAGCCGCTGTGCATGTGCAAGGACTGCTGCACGGTGCCGCGGTGCCTGAAGTGGTAATAGGGCTCCCCCTCTATCACCTGCAGATACAAGGGACCAGGTCCATTTCATAACAAGCAGCTGGAGTTGGGCCACGCCGCCTGCCCAACACAGCTTGGAGAGATCAAAAGGAGATGTTTAATGGCTGAGGGGCTCTGCGATGAGCTCGCCCAGCACCCTATTGCTCCAGTTTCCTCCTCAATTTCCATTTGCAATTGCTGCAGCATCTGCCCTTGCTCCCATGGGGAGGGATCCCTGCTTTAACGTAGACCTTGTTGAAAGGCTCCTCTGCCACTGCATGGAGTGGGAAGGCTGGACTTGGGGTGCTGGGCCTGAGATGGCAGATGGGAACCAGAGGGGCCTGGCCCCAGAAAGGGGACAAGTTCCCAGGTTTAGGACAAGTCCTAGAGGGAGGACCAGGTTCCAGCTGGGAGCACGAGTCCCATGAGAGGACAGTCCTACACACTCTGATGGGGTGACAAGCCCTAGGTAGTGGGGGGACAGGCCCCAGATGAGAGAAGGGGAACAGACAAATCAGGGGGACAGACCCTAAAAGAGGGGAAGGAGGCAGTTAGGTCCCAGGGGTCTAGGACCCAGATCCGTGGACAGATCCCCAGTAAGGGCTCAGGTCCCAGATGCAGGGTTGGGTCCCAGAGCAGAGGGGACAAATGCTAGGCAGGAGGGAGGTCCCAAAGGGGGCAACTCATCCCAGATCTGGGGACAGGTCTCAGATGCAGGACGTGTCCCGAATGGGGGAGAGGTCCCAGCTGGGAGACAAGTCCTGGATAGAGGATGCATCTCGGGGCTCCATCCCCCCTCCAGCAGCCCCCTGGCGGTGCCGGTGGCGCCGCTCTCACCGGGCCAAGGCAGAGCAGCCCGCGGCGGCGGGCGAGGCGCGCGGCCCCGCGCGGCCCCGCGCGCACCGCCCAGCTGCTCAGGAAGATGCGCGGCGACAGCGACAGCGACGGCGACAGCGCGAGCGACAGCGACAGCGCGAGCGGCAGCAGCGCCGCCGCCATCCCCGCCGCGTTGCCTCGGCGACGGACGCGCCGAGGGGGCGGGGTCATCCCCGGCCCCGCCCCGCATTGGCCCGGGGAGCGGCGCGGGGACCGGGAGCGGGAGCGGGAGCGGAGCGGGACGGAGCCGGCCCTGACCATGGGCTCGCTGTCCCAGCGCCTGCAGCGCCTCCTGGAGCGGCCCGGGCCGCTCGCCGACCTCTTGGGCCGCCTCGAGACGCGCACGGGCGTGCGACGCCTCTACCTGGCCTCAGGTGCGCTCCCCCCCATGGGGAGACCTGCCCTATAGGGGCTCCCTGCCCTACGGAGAGACCTGCCCGTGGAGAGACCCTGCCCCTATAGAGACATCTCCCCTATAGAAAGACCTGGCCCCTGAAGAGTCCCTGCCCTCAGAACCCTGTCCTATAGAATGTCCCTGCCCTATAGAGAGATCTGCCTTATAGGGGCTCCCTGTCCTATAGACAGACGCTGCTCTATACAGAGACCCTCCCCTATATAGAGACCCTGCTCCATAGGGGCATCCTGCTCCATAGGAGCTCCCTGTCTCATAGAGAGTCTCTGCCCTATACAATCGCCCCACCCTATAGGGACACTCCTGTCCCACAGAGCAATCCTGCTCTACAGAGCACTCACAGCCAAATAGGGCCTCCCGTGTCATAGGGAGCCCCCCTCTCCCCCCCAATCTTCACCCTATAGGGACTCCCTGCCCCACTGAGAGACCCTGCCCCATGGGGTCTCCCTGCCTGTTATGGGTTCCCTCTGCCTCATAGGGGTTCCCTCTGCCCCATGGGGTCTCCTCTAGCCTCTGCCCTAGAGTTGTGGGGTCCCTGGGCTCCCACTGGGGTGGGTGGTTGTGGTGTGGGGGGGGCCCCTGCCGATACCACCAGCACTTCCCGGCTGCATGATGGGTTTCCCGATGGGATTGCATCAGAAACCTTGGGTCAAGGTGGGCCGGGGGCTGTGGTGACAGTGCAGCGACTCCAAGCAGCCTGCGCCCGGGCAGAGGTCGGCTCGTTAGCCAGATCCTGTTTGTTCATTAATGACAAACCTACTGTTATCGTCCCATGCTGCATTGCCTTTGGGCACCTTGTGAACCTTCCTCAGGTGCTGGGTTCTCCTGGCTCTCCACCTGCCACCTAGCTCGTTTTTCCACTCTGTTTCAGAAACACGTGTGTGAACGGGCACATGTGGCCTAGCTGGTTGTGCTTGGGAGCAATGCCGGGTGCTTGGGTCTCTTCCCAGAAGCATATTCCAGGGCTCTGGTTATGCTTGGATACATCCGCATCACGTGTGGGTAGGAAAGCACGGAGACATAGTTTGTTCCACAGAGCTGGCGCCTGTGGTTGTGCCATCTGGGAAGAGCCCTGTCCCGCTCTGGCAGCCCCTAAATCCCATGCTTGGCACATAGGAGCTCCCTGAGCCTGTCTGCTAGCTTCCTTCGAGGGAGGTGAGCAACCGCTCTGTGGGAACCACAGGGAAACGCTGTTGTTCCTGCTTTTTTCCTTGGAAAGACACAGAGGCATCACGGTGCCCAGCAGTGGGGGCCAGGGAGAGGAAACTCTGCCGTGCACAGATCTGGGATAATCTGACCTTGCAGACAGGCAAGGGCTTCCTCTAAAGCCACTCACAGGTGGGGCTTAGCCCTGGCTTTGCTGCGTGCCGCAGAATAAGAGGCTCTTGCATATGGGGCCATGTCGGGAACAGGGTGTGTGGCAGCTCGGACATGACCGCGAATGTCCTTCCTGTGGCTGTGTCTGGGTCAGCTCTTGCCCGGTGCCTGTGTGGGCAGGAGCAGCCGGGCTGCAGGGATGTGCAGGCCCCAGTGCTAGGAGGAGGGCCCAGTTTGCACATGAAGGTTCCTTCCTGTGGGCAGTTTTGGCAGCAAGGGGCCTGCAAATTCCCTCCTGCGGGCCAGAGACTGGGGAGGCTCCAAACAGCCAAAGTCCTGGCTCGCTTCCATTTATCTTAATGACTTCATTTACTAAGAGGAGAGTGGCCTCGGACTGTCCTTCTCACAGGGCTGAAGGAGGCAGGGCCTGTCCCAGCCAGGCACATCTGCCAGACTGCTCCTTCTCCTCCTGTGGCAGCGTGGCTGGCATCGCAGTTCCCTGGCTCGTCCTCGTGCAGTGTCCCGGTTGCGGCAGCTCTGGGTGACTCTGAGCTCAGCAGGGCTGGAGCAGTGTCCAGAGGGGCATGCAGCTCTGCGGAACCTTTGGCTTCTGCACTGCGGGCCGGAGCGTTCGCATCCCTGCTCTCCATCTCAGGTCCAGGACGGTGTGTCACAAGCTCTGAGTTTTCTACGGGAACATCTCTGCCAGCTCAAGCCGGGTCAAATGGTGGCAGAACCAGGTGCTGGGGCATCTACGAGGCCAACTGCACTTGGCCAAGTCCCTAGGTGCAGACAGATGTTCCCTCGGGAGCAGGGACGGCACTGGGCTGCTGGGGTGTCCATGCGGCTGCTCTGGGTGCATGTGGAATGTGACAAATGCAGGATGCTCATGGACTGCGGGCTGCCTGTGCTGGCTCTGCCCAGCTCCACTCTCACGTCTCCCCTGGCCCAGGCTCCGTCGCCTTCCTGGGGCTGTACCTGGCGTTCGGATACGGTGCCGCACTGCTCTGTAACCTCATCGGCTTCGTCTACCCCGCGTATGTCTCGTAAGTGCCTGCGCCACGGCCCTCGATGCCTTCCAAAAAGGAACGTGCTGGAAAGCCGGGCAGAGCAGTCCCACCTGGGGCCCTTGTGTCCCCACAGCATCAAGGCCATCGAGAGCTCAAGCAAGGAGGATGACACCACGTGGCTCACGTACTGGGTGGTCTACGGTGTCTTTAGCGTCGCTGAGTTCTTCTCTGACACCTTCCTCTACTGGTTCCCCTTCTACTATGCGGGGAAGGTAATGGGGCTGCCGGGGAGGGGTCATGGCTGTCCCTCGTGACATGGGGCAGTAGCCAGTCTGATGGGGGGGCACATTCATCCCCGGTGACACAGGAGGTTGCGCCCATCCCCAGTTACACATGGGGGGCCATGCCCAGTCCTGAGGACATGGGGGGAGTCGGTGTGACACAGGTGGCCTTGCCTGTCCCCAGTGACACATGGTGGCTGTGCTTGTCCCTGGTGATGGCAAGGAGGCCATGCCTGACTTGGGGGTAGTTGGTGTGACATGGAGGCTGTGCCCATACCCAGTGACATGAAGTGGCAGTGCCTGTCTCTGGTGTGGCAGAGGGCAGTGGGTGACCCACAGATGGCTGTGCCCTGTGGAGCAGGACAGTGGGTGACTCACAGGGTGGCCGTGCGCGCTGACGCAGCTGTGCCCGCAGTGCGTGTTCCTGCTGTGGTGCATGGCGCCCGGGCGCTGCAGCGGCGCCCAGCTGCTCTACCAGCGCCTCATCCGGCCCTGCTTCCTCAAGCACCACCGCGCGCTCGACGCCGCGCTCGGAGCCCTGGGCACTCGCGTGCTTGACGCTGCTGCGCTTGTCACCCGCGAAGGTAGCGCACCCGTGGGTCACCACACCCCCACATGTCACCGTGTCCATGTGCTCATGTTCCTATGTCACTGTGTCCATGTCCCCCATCCTGTCTCACCATATCCCCATCCCATGTCCTTGTCCCCCATCCTGTGTCCCCATTCCATGTCTCCATGATGTGTTTCCATCATGTCCATCTCCGTCATGTGCCACCATGTCTGTGTCCCTGTGTCCATGTCCATGTCTCTCATCCTGTGCCCTGTATCCGTGTCCCATGAGTCCCTGTCACATGTCACCATATCCATGGCCTCATCTCCCATCCTATGACCCCATCATGAGTTTCCCTGTCACCATCACCTGTCCCATGTCTCCATCTTGTGTCCCTACGTTCATGTCACCACGTCCATGCCCCTGGTCTCCCTGCCCTGTGCTTCCACATCGCCATCCCGTGTCCCCATCCCATGCCCCACGTCTCGTGTCTGTATCCCCACGGCATGCCCGTGTACCCATGCCCTGTCCCAGGTCCCCCCCCCACTTCGTGCCCGGACGTGGTGTGGGGGCGGAAGCGGAAGGGCCTTATTCGTCCCGCGGCGGTTCCGGGGCGGGGTCCCGCTCGGCAGCGGCTGCGGGGTAAGACGGGGAGGGGGCGGAGTTAGGAGCACGCCCTCCCCCGCCTCCCCGGGCGGCCCCGGGGCCGGTTCTCCCCGCAGAGCGGCCTCGGCGCGCCCCCGAGGAGGGGCCGTGACCGTGACCGCTGCAAGGGGCACCATCGTTCCGGCCCCCGCACCGCAAACACGGAACCCGCTGCTCCTTACTCCAGTGGAGCCATCCAGCCACAGGGCGGGCAGGTGGGAGCCCAACTTCCCCACGTACCGCGAGGGAAAACAGCAGTAAATCCGGTGAGATAAAGCTGCTGATAAACATGCACAGTAAGCGGTCCGTTAGGAGGGTGCTGTTACCTGTAATTCACTGCGACAAGGTTCAGGTAAGAGCGTGCTGCTTTATAAGAAGAGACACTACAAAATACTGATACGTTTATTTAAAATTTAAAGTTTTTAAATGTCATTTTATTACAACGATTACCCGAGTGTGATATGTTACACGAGCTGGATGACCAGAACAACAGTTTAAGGATACCCACTCCACAGAGACAGCAGGTTGGTAAACGAGGCTGTATTGTGTGTCTTCAATCTATATTGAATTTCTCACGATTTTCCCAGAGCCATGCATGATATATGTTTAGCTTGTGATCCTGTGGCTGCACCTAAAACACAATTAAGGCATTTAACATTCACTAAAATGTTTTCACCTCAACTGCTTTAGATTTCTATGGTATATTCTAAGACATTTCCCACGCCACCTTTGTAAAGCTCACAGGTAACAGAGAAGTATGATGCCACAGGCTGCACAGGTAAGTCTCTGCATACATAAACTAAAGAGAAACATGCTTGGGCTGCCACAAACTGGGAAGAAAGTCAGGCACCAGACAGCACAACCATCCTTTAACCGCCCCTCACAATTTTCTGCAGTGAAATAAGCCAGGATACTGAGAACCCAGTGAAAAGAGATCTCAGAGGCAATGCCAGGCTTTAAATATTAAACATTAAATATTTGGAGCCCAATTCTTAGCTAGAGTAGGGAAGAGAATCTCACCTCTACATTAATATAATTTTTAAAAAATGAAAAAAATAGAAAATTACAGAAAAATTTAGGTAACATTGGGTCTTGATTTACAGGCTCAGATTCTTAAAAGCTACATTCTGTAATTTCAATCCTTTGAAGACGAATAATTTTGATTAATCCAAGTGACTATGTCTGTAAGAGCCAGCGAAGCCGAAGGACTGACTGCCGCTTTGTTGAGCACGTCGTGGATCAAGCCCTGCAGGACGGGCAGCATCACGTACCTCTTTCCATTCGTTCACACAGAAGATTCTGTAAGAATCATTCCCGTATTTTCCAATTCCGTGCAGCTCAATGGGGTACCTCCACTGCTTGGTCAGATACTCATCTAGAACACAGAGTTACGTATTTCACTATGTACAGACAAATGGTTCACAGGAAGCAAATTTAGATAAAATCCTGCCTCTCTGTTATTGTCCCAAACCTCTATTATAGAACATTTTAAATTAAAAACAGCTATTTCCTAGCTGAAGTAGCTGAAGAATCCCTGCGGGGTCACAAAACCATCTTCTGAACAAATCACTGTGGGTGAATTTTAAATAAATCTTTCTCCTCAGAATCCACAAAGGAATGCTTTTATTGTAACTATGAAGTACAGGAAGTATCACAGTATAGACTGAATAGAAAAAAATGGCTGGAAAAAATTGGCTGGAAAGGGCTTTTGGAGGTCATCTGATATGAAACAAAGCAAAGCCATTTTATCAGTGTTGGAAAATGCTAAGTCAGTCTTGGAGACATTTTTTTTTCCCACTCAAAAAACTCTCCTTAACAGAAGTCTCTTGCAGAACTCATTATGTACGTTATTTTTTTTCTCAGTTAAGGCAACAGGATGGACAGCTTCGCACCCGTAAGACCAATGTATCACAAAGCTGCGTAAGAAAGTGGTAATAAATATTACTGCAGGAAAAGGCCACACAGCACTGTTTGAAAACTAGGCAGTTTCCTTGCTAGTGTAATTTAGACCATTGTACAATCATACTACGGAGAATCTACCTGAGAACTTGATTATAGTTTTTGCTCTGAGTTCGTAGAGACCGAGAGGCTTGAGCAGCTGTGACATTTCTTTCCAGTCTGCATTTCTTGTTATTTCAGGAGAAGGATATTTCTTGAGGAACTCCCAGAGCACAGGAATTGCCATCTTACCTAGCCAAAGAAATCACCATGAAAAGAAAACTGTGCAGGTAATTCTCTTTTGCAGTCATTTTGCGGTGTTTTTTTGAAGCAAACTTTTGCTGGCTTAGGACTATCATAAATATATATATCTATTAAAATAGGTATTTCATCTTTCATTAATGTCATAATTTTGGCAGTGGTTTTTTTGCCTGTATGACAGCAGCACCTGAGTATTTACACAACACGGGATTTTATTACTCTTTACCTGAAGTCTTATTGAGAAATATGGTTGCAATGAGAAGTTTCCATGGATCGTGGAAAAGAGTTTCTTGGACCAAGTTAAAAGGAGAACGTGGAGGAGTCCATTTTCTCAAGGCCTTCCTTCTAGGTGGGCTTGGAGCTGCACACAAAGGGGAAAATTATGGGACGGGAAAGGATAGATTTAAAAGAAAAAGCAAGTGGAACTTTCAGAGCAGATTCTTTGTGCAGGCAGTGAATGCAGATGGAGCACTGCTGGTTCATCACTCTCTTCTACAGAACTGCTAGGGGCTGTGTCCCTGGCACAGTCTACAATAAGGGCAAAGGCTGCCTATATGTGTGGCATTGTGTTTCAATGTATGTATGGTATACATATTTTTGGAGAAGGGAGCCCTGTCCTCACCGCCTTCTGCGAATACAGCAGTAGCCACAGGGTACATTTCTTTTTCCCCTTGACAGATAATGACCTTGATGGTCTGTCAAGAACCCTTCCCCAAACCCAAAGAGCTGCCGACTCCTCTGATATATAATGGTTGTTTGCAAGATATGAACCACCAAGGTTTAAAATGGGACGAGATCAACACCCTGCGGTAAACCCAGCTCTGATGCCACAGAGCATGGCTCTAGTTAAGCCAGCCTAAACTGCAAGAGATTTTCCGTAACATTACTTGATCTTGAGCCATCGTATTCCTCCCTGCATAAAATAAGACTTTTTTTTCCCCCTCTAAAGAATATTATACCTTCTTTGCAGTATTTACTTGAAAAATATGGACTTGTTTTCCTCTTTTCCACTTGTGTTCGTGGAATAGATTCTTCTGTAAAGAAATGATACTTCAGCATTACTTCTGCCACAATTAAAAAGACAAAAAACAAGTATTTTGCTTTTTTTAAAGGATTCATACACTATTTCCTCTTTATGCTGTGATGAGAATACAAGGATTTCTAGTAGGTGTGCAGAATGTAAATACACTTTGGATTCACCCTAATACCTGTATTTCAGTTACTTCAATTCTATCAAGTATCTTCTTAAGAGAAACCATTTCTTTGCCACAGCCTGAGGAACATATTCAGCCTCAGTCAAGGTTTAAGTGTTCTCTACAAACAACTATCATGTGAAATGGTCTAAAATTAGCCTGTTTCATGATTCAATAACTGACCAGTGGTGCAGCAGTGTTAGAAGAGCTAATGTAAGGATGGTAATGATCATTATATCATATCATAAAGCTGAAAAGACCAATAGTTAAGTTCCACTTGTGAACAAATCTATATTAAGTGCTGTAGGATAAAGTAATAAGACAGATGCACAGGAGCACATACAGATTTTTTTCATCTGGATGGATGAAATTTGTCCAAGTACAAAGCTGCTCCACTTTTCCAATGAAGTTCAGGCATATGCCAGCATAAAGTTAGAATAACACTCCACTTAAAAACACATATATACCTTGCAACTTTTTAACTTCTGTAAAGACTTTCTTGTCACAAGGCTGCAAACTGTTTGCATTTGTTTCAGTGTTGGAATTAAAAATCATGTTATCCGGATTCACTTGACCTGTCTCTTTCCCTGTTTCCAGTTCATCAGTCTCCTCAGATTTTGGGGAAGATGCTCCAGCAAAACCTTTCTCTGCATGCTCCAGCTCAGTCACGTTCCTCGGCTCCTCCTTTTCCAAGCGAGCTGTGACTGTTCCTAGCTGACTTTCTGACTGTGATCCAGAAATCAGGAATTCTGCCATTAAAAGAGCTTTTTGTTCTTCTGCATTCACAGGGTCTGCATTTGGGCCACCTACCCCTTGACTGTTAGAAGCACATATGTCCTTCTTTCTACAGCATTTCTTGTTTTGAACGCAATTAGTTTCTTGTTTATTACGTACTTTTCTCTGTCTTTTGGGTTGGGTATTATCTGGATACCTCTTTTCTGAGCTGCTTCTAGTTCTCATATTCCAAGTGCTTTTTCTAGCTGTGTCTCTATTTTCATTTTTCAGGCAGGCCTCTGGTTTTCTTTCCTTCAGGATGAAATCTTTGCTACCGCAAGTGCTTGTACCAGCAGCACCTTCCAGCGGCTCTGGCTCACTTCCCGTGGGAAGCTCCTGGGTTTTGCCTGCTTGGCCGCTCTCCGCGCCGCGGCCCCGCACCTGCCGGTGGCCGCCCTCCTTCTGCAGAGCGGTGCCCACGGCTTCTGTGCGGCATCTTCTGGCGCGTGGGCGGCCACCGCCCTGGGACGGTGCAGTAAAGTCGAAGTCTTGAGGTTTCAGAGTGCTCTCCCCTGTTTTATGGAAATAATCCACCAGCGCACCTTTTGATCTGATTTTATGCCCTCCAGGACTGTAGCATGAAAGAAAAGTGAATGGTTAGTGATGGCTTTTTATCTTACTGCTCTTGGTTAAATACAAGCTACCTGGTATTTAAGAATCAGCAGCACGAGGCAGCTCCCATGTGGGACATGTGGGCAGCCTTGTGAGAGCGAGCGCTGCGCGTCCCGACCCTGCCGGGGAAGGGGGCGGCTGCTGGGAGCCGGGCCGGGCGCTCCCTGCCCTTACCTCACAAAACACACGTCGAATTTTCCCGCCGTTTTCCCGGAGCGCCGCTGCGTCACGATCCTCTCCCACCCGTGGGGGGCGCCGCCGGGGCCGGAGCCGGGATCGGGATCGGGGCCGGGATGGGGGGTCGGATCGGGACAGGGATGGGGGTCGGCGTTGGGATCGGGATCAGGGTTGGGTTCGGTGTCGGGGCCGGGATCGGGATCAGGGTTGGGTTCGGTGTCGGGATGCGCCGCCGTTTCCACCGCGGCCTCCATCGCGGCCCCCGCCGCGTTCCCGCCACCGCCGCGTGACGTCACCGCCTGGTGTCATCACCACCCGCGGCGTCGTCCCGCCGCCCCCGGAGCGGGGGGCGGAGCTCAGCGCCCACCCGCTGCCATGGCAACCCTCCTCCCGCCCGCTCCTCCACTTCCGGCATTGCCCTTCCGCAGGCGTCTGCGGCCACGTGACGATCTCCAGGCTCCCCGCGCGCAGGCGCGTTGCCAGGGCGCC
>JAVCKT010033830.1:0-11491 GCA_032273925.1 Rhynchotus rufescens
AATTTCTTTGAAGAATTATATAGCAAACAGGAAAAAAACAGCTTCTATGTATTAGACTGGAATCCAGGCTGAAGAGTTTCTAGCTTTGTCACAGACTTTTGAGACTCATAAGCATAACTCATTGACCACTGAAAAAATCCCTAAAAAGTGTCCTGTTTTACAAGGTAAATGCCTGAGTGTCTCTATGTAAAAGTTTAACTTTTTTTCTTATACTTACAGAAAATTAAATTCTACCTTATTGAGGAATTTACAAGCCATAATGTATCTTTTTCCCAAGTTTTTATGCTCCAGCCCAGTCAGTTTTCAGTGCTTTCAGAATATCCTTTCTCCGGAGCTGTGATACACATCTCCACATGTATACTTGAATTTTGAAATTTATTTTTGGTCATTTTGCAGTTGGATATTGTGCAACAAGAATACATCCACCAGGAAGGTCTAAACCAGCTCGACTTGGTAAAAGTTGCATTTAGTGCACAAGGCAAGTGGTTAGCAACAGTAGAAGAGCGAGAAGATGACACTGACCTTGAATTACAGTTGAAGCTGTGGGTCTATGATGAAGAAACACAAAGGTAATTATAACTTTGGAGCTGTCCTCAAGATTTCAAAACCCATTTCTTCTATGTTATGCAAGTATGTTGCTGAATATTTGACTAATGCTTATTTAGTAGGAGTCGTCTTTTCTCAGTGGTGGACTACAATCCTCCCTTTAAGTATGGAAAAAAAACTGATCTTGGCAAATGAGGAGCCGTTTATCTAATTAGGCAGAAATTTCTTTGATTCCTGCTGCCCCTTCCTGAATCATCCTACATTGAAACCTTTCTCAAGTTCCAAAGAAATAAAATGGCAAACTTCTACTTTCTTCCCTTCCTACAGCTTTAAGCTCAATACCAGAATAAACATGCCACATGAGGACCACATAACAGCCATGTGCTTCCGTGACACAGATGAACTGGAAGATGACTCTGCAATGTTGGTAACAGCTAGCAAAGACTGTCTATTTAAGGCTTGGGTGATAGTAGAAGACACAGATCCTGAGGGTAAGCTTGGTCAAAATAGAGCTTGCTTTTGCCTACCACCTTTTAACATGCTATAGAAGTTCTGACAGTTAATTTTATTCTTTTATACCTAGACCATCTGGTCCCATGTATTGATATATTTCAGCTGTTGCACAGAGTACTACATTTTTCTGAATATCCCTTCTGATGAAATTCTACCATAGTTTTGCATTGCTTAGCTGTTAAAAAAAAGAAAAGCAAAGACCTTCCTGAGACCAATAAAAAGACTAGCAGCCAGTGCTCGTTTAAAGGAACATGTAGGATCATGAGAATGAGCTTTCTATGTCAAGAAATTGCTTTTTTGTTTACTTCTGTAGATACAGTCATTTCAGAACTGTTTAAGGGAGTAAGATGCAAGATTTTTTTTATTACAGCAGATACCTCCTTGTGCCTCTAGATGGAGCCATTTCAAAATAATCTGTCTTTTAGGTCTCATCATCTCACAGCTGTTACATAAAGCATAACGTAGCACAGGGTGAACTAATTTTTACCCTGTTTCCTCATGCAATTTCATATTTTTGAAAGTCTGGTGTAGACACTAAATTATACTGAAAAATGTTACATGGTAAGAATATACCATGAAATAATCGGGAGCAAAGGCAATTACAAATAACGGAAAAGTTATCCCAGTTTAGCACCCTGGCAGGTTAATCAAGACATCAAATCATACTGACAGGTCACTGTAGGATCCTTAGCATTAAATACAGGAAACAAATTCCATTGCAATCAAGTGCAAAGTGAGTTCATATTTTCTGGAATATTCATGTTCTTGCTTCAAAAAGCTGTTGCACTTCAGAGTCTACTTCAGGAGGGTTTGGGAGTGAGTCTGAAAGGTTTTGTTTGCTTTTAATCCAACACCTGCTTTTGGACAGCACAATTGCCACAGTTTGCACATTAAACATGAGTATTGTACCATGTTAGTCAGGAGTCACTGCTCAGGTACAAAGCAAAGAGTAAACGGGAAGCTTACTGCACATTTCTTGAGCGAGATCTCTATACGTCTCACATATAAGCCTTCTGAATGAACACTCATTTTTGAGCTTATTTTGCAGCTGTAACACTTTAAATGCAAAGAAAGCAGAAATTCAACTTGAACCTACCTACCTTCTTTGTTTGTTCAATGCAGCACAGCAAAGTGTGAGTTGGAGCTGTGACTTCGTAGGCAGCTACCACAGCTACCAAGCTACAAACTGCTGTTTCTCAGAAGATGGATCTTTGCTTGCTGTTAGCTTTGAAGAAACTGTCACTGTATGGGACTCATTTACATGGGATCTTAAGTGTACATTTTGCCATCCACCTGGAAAAATAAGGTAAGTCTTTTCCTAACTTTTCACTTTTACTGTCTCTTATGTCCTTTTAGTAGGTCTAGGTAGTGACATGTTTTCTCACAGTGTTCCCACAGTACTTTATAGCTTGATACACTGTGCTTAAGGAAGATTAGAAGAAGACTTCTTACTGTTGGGTGGGATTGACAAAGACTTAATGGGTCTTCTGGATTTTTGTAGTTGGAGTGCAGAAAATAGGTATGTCATGGTCAGAAAAACAACTTGTGATTTCTAAGCAGATGAGAGAAATAATAAATATGCCATTTACCATAGTAAATGAGATTTTATTTTTTTCTAATTGATCTTTTGCCACAAGGGAACAGTTTGTTAATCTATTGAATGCACTCATAAACTCCTTTAGGCTCCATTTCCCCTGCTTTTAGGAGCTTTGCAAGAGAGCAGGCTGAAAGTTCATCATACAGGAGCTCAGCACCTAGTATCTGAGCCTGGTTAAATACCTATCAGTGAAACAACATAAGATGTACTATTTATATTCAATTTTTTTAAATAAGGCTTTAGTCAGCTGTGTAGAACTTTGAGCATTTGTTTTCTGTTCATTTTTTTCTTTGTAAAAGATCGTTGTTTTGGGTTGTTTTAATCCACAAAGCTGCAGAAATTTATTTAAAGCACAAAACAGTTGTAACTTTTCTTGTGTTCTCTTTCCGACTTTAAATTTCTTACATTGTTATGCCCAAAGTATTGCCATTTTGTGAAACAGAAACCATGCTGCTACTTATGCAGGAGAGATCAAGCTCTCCTGGTAAGTCTTTACTTCTGTATGTTCTTCCTTTATTGTGCTATATAATTTCATTTATCTCAGAAAAGCTTGTTTAGACTAAAAATTATATAGTTACTTGCTGGTTTTAACCTCTTAACATTGTATAACAGCTTGTTATATGATCACATTAGGGTGGAACTTTTTTATAATAACACTTTGTTCTAGTGTAGAACATGGCTTGGTTTTGAGTGCATTTTAGCTATGGAGCCTTTAGGCTTTTTTCAGGTACTCCCAGACCTGTTAACAATGCTTGGTAATGAAACAACAATTTACAGACTCTGTGTTGCTTAAAGGTGCGCTCAGGCTGCCCTAAAAAGAACCTTTGGCATGTGGTGGTATCAGGCTAGTGAACCATAAAATTATCTGTGTTTTGGTGAGATTCACACTTTGATAATAGTGAAAACTAAAACTTGATGATAACTAAAGCTTTATTGTTCAAACGTTATATATATATGCACACACACTAGTTTTGAGCAGTTTAGCTCTTAAATTATCTGGAAAATAAAAATCTTCATCAGTTATGACCTTATCCCTTATTCTTTCACAACCCATTTTGTTGCTACCTTTTTCTTTAAGACAATGTCATCCCACGTTCCTCTTCCCTCCACCACTTAAATCTGAAAGCTGATTATGAGCTCAGTTGCAGCATGACTTTTGTATCTTAATACATCAGAGGCTCTTCCAAGGGCAGGAGCGCCGTGCTCTGCGGCGTGGCAACCTCAGCAAGGCTGTGCAAAGCCTGGTTAGGCACAAATAGGAGCAAGCACTGGCCAAGTACAGCTAGAGTTAACATGAGAGCTTGCAGCAGATGCTGCTTCCACAGCTTCACCTCCTGCGTCCTCTCCTGGTAGGTTCAGATAACTCTTCATCTTAGGCTGAATGCTACCTCATTTACTTCTCCCTGCAGGTGGAGGGGTGGCAGCTCTGTGTTCAAAGCAGGAGCTGTGGCAGGCAGTTAACTGCTTGCTTGTAGTCTCTTTTTTGTTGTTTTTTATTTGTTCTCTGGGTGAATATGAAAAACTATGGAGTTAGTGCTGATGTTTGCTCTTACTGCACATTAGTAGCTGCCTGCAGTATGTAGTACAACGTGATTTATTTATAAAGGGAAGTTGCTGAAGGTATGCTGCAGGAAGGAGAGAAGGGTGCTTTTTAACAGCTGGAGCCCTGCTTTCAATTTCTTTTTGATTTTTCTTTTATTTTTAAACAAAAAATGTATGGCTCAAAGCATCGAAACCTAATTAAAAATACCTGTTGGGGATGGGAGAGCAAAGGAGACTATTAGGATAAAGAATGTGACAATTTTGGTACAGTCATTATACTTTTAGACTAGATTTCAAAGGCAGAGCTTTTTCAAGCTTAAAAAGAAAACACAGTTGAAAATGGGAAAATATCCATTCATGATGTTCATTTTGGCATAGACTGGAGAATTTACTTCATCTTCTTTAAGATGCTCTTTGCTTTGAACACTTAATTCTGAGGTGAAAATGAATATCAATAGTTAAGTCAGCCAGCAAGCCTTCCTGAGACTTTAAATAGTTGAGTCTGGTTTTTCTGTTACACTGCTCATGCTTAGCACAGTGCAAGAGGCAGGGTAGGAAGTCAGACCCGTTGCTGTGTCCAGCTGGTGTCATTGTAACATCTCAAGCAGGTAGCCTGGAAAATAGCATCCGAACATCCAGTACCTCCAACTGCAATGGGATAGAATTTAATTTAGCAAATTCATGTATATAGTAGCTGCCATTGTTTTTAATAAAATAAAAGACAAAATCTAGGATAGTAGAACTAGCTAAAGTAAATGTAATAATCCTTATGGTTTATTTCTCTGCACAATTTTTAAGACCTTAAATAATCATCTTCTGCAAAAGAGAAGAAAATATATTGACTTTAGTACCAAGTGAACCATGCAATAAATACACCTGTGAAATTGCAGGCATCAAGTGCTCGGCCTCTCTGGCATGTCCTGTGGTGCTGAGAGGTGGTTCTCAGCATGGATAACACGGCAAGCGGCCCTTCTGGTCAGAGCTACAAACCAACAGTTGAATTTTCCAGGATCGTGTGTGTAAAATTACATATAACTTAGTTGGATTCTTAGCTCAGGGGAGATGGACTTGGTCTCGCAGAGGATGGTGCAGAGACTCTTGCACAGCGAGACTGCACTTTGCTCTCAGTGAAATGAAAGGCTCTTGCTGCTCATTTCAAGACATAAGTTACTTGCAGTGGTTGTGCAAGTCAGCTTGAATTGCTTGAGTCAACTGACTCAAGTCAACTTGACTTTTCCTATTTTGATTTTTTTTTTGTTACTAAATGCAAGAGTTTTTGTGTTAATTGATGAAGTCTGGTGAATTTTGTCTTGTCTGTTATGGGGTTGCTGACCCCAGCTGTTGGCTTCCCACCTTCCCTGGATGTTGCTGTCTCAGTAGAGCTAACAAAGGGCACAAATCCTGTGACCAAGCCCAGCCTCTTGGAAAAGCAAGGAAAGCTGAGATAGCAGGGACAGAACCAACTGCTTGGCTGTTGTGAGCAGTTTGCCATGATTTGGATTGGCAAACTTTTGCCATGGATTTGCCATGGAGTGGATATGGAATTTGCCATGGATTGGATACCTGTCCAGCTGAAAGGGCAAGTGCCCCTTAGCTAGACTGACCCTTGGGGCTCACTGCTGTCACCTAAATGTTTCCTTTCTCAAGGTTTAGGTATAGCCTGCAGTCTAGCTGGAGACTATTTCATTAAAGCCTGTTAGATTTCACTTGCAGGAGTGGAGGGGGTACAGGGGAAGGAAGCTTGATTATTCAGGTGGGTCTGTAATGGGCAATACCTATGTTTCTTTAGCAGAATTTCCTAGTTAAGTTTGATGTCCCCCTCTGGCAGTTTCCATGATCTCCTTCATAGACTGTGAACTGGAGAACATTTCAATTAATTTGAATTTCTTCTGCCACATACTTTGCCAGTGAAACTGCTGGGTGGTGTGGTATTTTTTTTGGAGGGGAGTGGTTGGGGAGGAGGGAAGAGTTGACTTTTTTACTGTCTGGGAATTTTTATTAAATATTTCTGTCAATGTCTATGGTATAACATGGGTTTAGGCAGGTGCAAGACACTTTTGCTCTTGTTCTTTTTTGGAGCTGTGGGGACCTGTTTTTCTGGACATCTCAACTGGCAGAACAGCCCAAGCCCAGGGCTGCCCTGGTTTTCCTCACACTTTCTTCATGGTGCCCCTGCCTGCTGGTGCTTTAATGAGTAGTGAAAACTCCCCTTTTTGGACTGAAACTGTGGGCTGGAGCGGGTGTGCAAGCCTTGGTGGGGGTGAGAAGGCTCATTTATGTGAAATAGAGCTGGACTCTGCTCTGAATTTATTGTGGTGGTTTTGTTTGTCAAGCTCTGTAATTCTGAGCAGTACAAACTATACCAGTGTTGGTAGCAGGAGCAGCATTTTGTGTAGCTGTAAAAAGATTATTTTTGTCACCAGCAGCGTTTTCTACAAAATGTATTAGTTATGTTCATTAGCTAACAGACTGAACTAATTATATTGATGTAAAGTAGTTGATCTAATACTTTCTTCTGCATTTGCTGACAATACAATTAAATTACAAACCAGCTGAAAGAACAATGCAAATACATTTGTCTGTTTGCTGCTTCCTCCACAGTGGCAGTGTGCCAGAGATGACATGCTTCACTAAATGTCACTAAATAGTATGTGCTTAGGGCTTAATTATGGCTTTAAGGCATTGGCCCTTCCTGGGAAGAGAATAGATGGAGTTGCTTCCTTGAAAGCTTTGAGCCGTGCTGTGTCTGAGAATGCAGCTGCGAGCAGCATGGTGGGGCATCAAAAGGCAGTCTGATCATCCCTTCTAGGGTTTGTAGCATATGTTCTTACTCATGTCTTCTCAGTTCTGCTGATGGACAAGTTATCTTTTCTAGGCACTAAACCTCTGTTTAGAGCTGTGTTCATCTGTGGCCCCAAATGCTCTTCTGTCCCACTAGCTGAGGTTTACAGGGAGAAGATACATTTCAGGCTTACAGGTCTGAGATCCAAAGTCCTTCTAGGTTTTCCTGTGCCCAACACAATGTGAATGGTTAGTAAATTATATCTTTTTTCTTTTTTAATTTGTAGTGCTAATGGTAGAAACAGTCACTTCAATAGCTGCCTATCACTGCCATAATTTTGATGTTAATATCTGTAACAAGGCATAATTTAAAGACATGTCATGATGGTCCTCTAGTAGATATACAACATAACATATAGATGTTGTGTGTGTGTGTGTATATATATATAAAACTTTGACTGAAGTTCAATGAATCAACTCTTTTAGCATACCAAAACCACAGGAACTGGCTATTCAGAGACAGCATATGATCTAGTTCTAGGGACTCTACTGTCCCAGTTTTTGTTGGTTGTGAATTCAATTTTCAATGTGAATGCATGAGATGGAAACTTGTGTCAGCTGGTGGATGATAAAAGCAATTACATTTTCTTAGCAAGTGATGGTTATGAGACCTGATTGCAAAAAGTAGCTCCCAACAGTGTGATAAATTATAAAGCCTAGAGGACCTGTTGTTGTCACATATGAGCCATAAAACTTCAGCAGGTAAATCCTAGCTTGAGCTAAATTAAATCTTAAATTAAGAACTAGTAGAGAAACTGTCACAATTAATATATGTACCTCATCATAAAATAGAGAAAAATGTAAATCATGCCCAAGATTTAGAACCACGGTTAGTTCATGTGTGATTAAGTGTGATCTTTGTTTTCCTTCCCTAGTTCAGATTTGTAGATTTTTTTGCTTCTCCCTGACCTTATATCTAGACTTTGACAAAAATTTGGTTGGTTTCCTAGAAAGAGTGAAAGATGCAAGGCTAAGATAGGCTGAGAACTGGCCCTTCTGTTCTGATATAGCGGTTTCCAAGCAAGGGCAAGGCTATTGAGTGTATTGCAGGGCTCAGAGCGAAGCGGTGACTTTGCTGCTAAAGGATCTTCCTGGAAGGAAGTGGAGGTTTCACTGCAGGACCTGATTTGTGGTTGGAGCTCTGTCATGAGAAATGCTTTTGGTCCATCTGTTTGCATGAGCTCTCTGTAATGCATCAATCTGCCCTCAATTTCAGATGTCATTTGTCATATAAGATCATCTGCATTTTGAAGGAACCAATTTTACTGAAACAGTCTTTTGATCTGAAGTATGGTCTGGAAGTTTGTGGGATAGGAAGTGGTGAGGAAAGGGTTTCTGCAGCCAAAGTCTGGGACTACATGGACTCAACCTACAAATACAGCACCATTGCCCTGGACAGAGAAGCAGCTTTCCTATTTACTGTTGGTGGTGATAAAGGGTTGGAGCAGGAAGAGATTTTATTTATTTTTCCCCCTTGACAAAAACGGTTCAGAACTGGCTATGGCAGGCTTTCCATGATACCTTTTGTATCAAAGCTGATGAATTCAAGATGAGTTTTGAGCTGCTCTATTTCAGTGCTGGCTTTTGGCCATGCCTGCACCCCAGCATGCAGGTCTGCATTCAAGGCCAGTGCTGGCTGCACCTCAGTCCATGCCACAAGGAAAGGTAGAAGACCATCTTACCCATTTTAAATAATGGAAAGTGTAAAATGCTGCCATTGACCTCAAATCCTCTGTTCCTGTCACTTCAGTGTAGTTGGAGTCTGTCATCTCCCTTCTTTCATGCCCCCTGCTTTGTGTTGGACCGACAGGAACCTCTTGCTCTGTCCTTTCAGCGCTGCCTTCAATGTGTCTCCTGTGGGCTCCCACCCCATGGGCTCTGTCTGCACAGCACTTGTAAGGCTTGGCCTCACCTCTGTGTTCGTATTGCTTCATCCTTGCTGCCTAAACCCCCTTCTGCTGGGCTATGACACCTGTAACATTGTCCTCAATCACATCTCATTGCAATTCTGCTGCATAGATCCCCTTCTCAGTACGCTGAGCACTTTTCCAGTTTCCTTTCACCTCGCTTCCTTTCTCTGCCTCCCATTCAGTAGGATATCAGTCATCAGCTGGTCCTTTCCCCAACTCTCATTACACATCCTCAAATTAAACTTGCCTTCCTTCTCTCCTGTGTGTGGATGACTCATATAACTCAAAATGTGTTGCTAATAAATAGCAAGAACAAAGTGGATGTGGAGAGCTGGTGGGTGGTACAAAAATGATGGTGAATCAGATTGCTGAAGGAAAGGCTGAGGGAAAGAGAAGAATGAAACAAGAACGAGAACATGGCCACTTAAGGAGGGCAGGGTTTGGACACCTTTGTCTAGAGTCTCGCTTTGTGGTGAGGTTTTCATTGAGCTGCAGAGAGCCTGTCCACCCATGGATATTCCTGCAATTGGAACCCAGCTGGAGGAGGGGAGGAAAAAAAAGCATTCCCCAAGGATTTTAAGTGAAATTGCTGCTTTGGAATGAAAGCATCCTAATGTACAGCTAGTGTGAAGTAGAGTAATTAAAGACTTAATTAAAGTTTTCATCCTTTAATTCTTATTCTTTCATTAATGAGGACTTTCAAAAGTTATGTCACCTTTGAATGTAGAGAGTGTAGTGTGAAGGAGAAAAATCATCTAGGAAATCATTTGCAGAAAACAATTGTTTGTTTCTATATATGTGTATATATAAATTAAACATTTATTTTTAAAAAAATGTCTGTGAAGGATAATGCTAGGATCTTTTATAAATGAATAAAAGGCATTTAAGAAGCAATAATATTTGTAAATATCATACTGTAATATAGCAAAATATATTAGAGAAAATGTTAGCTAGCGGATCTGAAACAAGACTCCTCAGCTCATGTTTAAAGTTCAGGTCCAGTTCATGCCCTCTGTAATAAAAGGGTTATATAGCAACTGACCTGAGTTTATGTATCTTTTTCTGCTCTGTATCTCCTTTTAGATCCTAATTCTCCTGTAACTAACTTCCATCTTTTTTTCTGCCCTTTATAACTGCAATAATTGAGATCCTTTAAAACTATGAATCAATTTTACTAGTAAGTGTTCATCTGTCATGTATGGATAGTTCTTAAAAGAATCTATTTATCAGTTATTAGGTCCTATCTTGGCACTTATCTCTGCTGTCAGCTCAGCTGCTTTTATAGTCCAGTCTGCCTCTGTCTGAAAGGTCAGCTCTAGCTGATAACTGCATGAAGCCATTGCTTTTCAGGGTTTCTTTTAAAATGACCTTTTATAATGAACCTAGCCTGGTTGGTTGTTGGCAGCAATGCTGGATACGATACCACCGTAATCCGTGCCATCCTAGTCCATCTCTGCAGTGGGTTAGAGCTCCCCAGAACCTTGCAGGGAGCCAGAGCTGTGAACCAGCTTCATCCGTGGCCAGATGGAAGTGGGGGGCTCCTTATCTTAGCATGAAGCCATGTGTGTCTGGCTTGGGACTAAAGCAACACACTTCTCTGTATATTTTCTGTAGTAGATAGCATTTAACTAAATGAATGGTCATAACCATTTTCCCTTTTTTAATTTTTGCTAGGTTTCTCAGAAACCTGAGTTGAGACTAAGGAAGCACAAGGTGATTTTTCTGAATACTTCTGCTTGGGGAAACTTAGCCAACTATGCAGTTGCCATTCTGCTACCAACAAGTTGAAGTGTATCACAAAATAGCTTTTTGTCTTTTAGATATCGTAGATTAGTTTTCCTTGAAAAGCACTCATGACGTCTATAGGAACTCTGGGCAGGTTTAGCCACAGTTTCTTTCTCTCCCCCTCTTTCTTGTGTTTGGCTAATATGTGGGATAGACAGAAGATACTTGTTTACTTATTATTTCTAGTTATCTTGGAAAACAAATTCCTGTCTATTCAAATATACTTAGTGGGGTGTTGGTATGCTTTGCAGATTTGAGAAACTGCTAAGCTATTAGCCTTGGGCATGATCCTAACTTGCACTGTCCTAACAGGATTCTCATACTCACAGCAGTCTTGTGTATGATGAAGCAGCTCTTCCTCTTGAAAAGAATCAAAACAGATATGTTGTTATTCCTTACAACTTAATTAAGTGTGTTTAATTTCCTTACATTTACTTCAAGGACAGTAAAACACGTAAAACCCATACATAGCTTCATTGGAGTAATTTTATTCAGAAAATGCTTTCTAAATGTTGACAAGCTAAATATTCAACTGCACCTTTTGTGCTTTTTTGGTGCTTTGAATTTCTGAAGGGGCTACAGCAAAGCAGGATACTGCCTGTGCTGTAGAGAAGCCCTCAGCTGTAGTTAAGAGGAGAGTCCAGTGTGTATTGCTTGCTGGTGTTGCCCTGACAGATGCATGCTGTGAAGCAGCAAACCACGAAGAGCAAAAATCAGTTGGTTATTACAAAAAGACAATTAAGAACATAGAAGCATG
>JAVCKT010033833.1:9685-22152 GCA_032273925.1 Rhynchotus rufescens
CATTTGGGCAAGCAGAAATTGCACTAGGCTACGTTCAAAGGACATAACTCTTTTGAATGCTAGTGGAGCCCTGTGACAGGTGTGCTCCTTCCCCTGCCCAATCTGATATTTCACACCTAGCCCTCTTCAAGTGTAGCCCTATTGAAGTGTCAGTCACCAGTGACATTATCTGATGGTGGTGGCTGCCTACCTGATCTCTTCCTCATGTTGGATAATAACCAGCTATAAAAGTCCTGATGGTTGCCTTATCCTGGGGGACATCTGATGGACTCAGGGGAGACAGGAAGCAAACAGCACACTAGAAAGGGCAAAACATATTCATCTGACATGCAAAAATGACTGTAAGTCCATTATTTTTCCCATAAATATGGGGAAAGCTCAATAGCAAATGAGCTCTCCTTGCAAAGCACACCAGGATCTTCCCTTGAGCAGGGACTCTCTCAAGGTTATTCCTCAAGGTCGAGAGATCCCTTACCAGTGACAGATCCATGGTCAGATGCATGCTAGACTTCCTCACATTTTTTAAGTTTTACTAAGTTGTATCCAGAACTGGTTATGCACAAACCCTTATACATAAGCTGTTGGCCAAATATGGGACTATGATTGGATCCAGGCTGCTCTGAGAGGGAGTTTGGAAAGCAAAGGGGTCCAGTCTGAACCCTGTCACCCAATGGCAATTTTGTAGAAACTTGTCCTCCATGCATTAATAACTGTGACCTTGACATTGAATCACATTAAAACCACTGTTCATATCAATAAAACACATTGCTATTTCTCTCATAAAAGTGAAGTGGATTGCATCATTCACCTGCCCCCAACAACTCCTTCCATGACAGGACAGTCTGCGGTGTGAGGATAGGCTGCTTGAATGTTTTTCCTGATTGCATCTTTGGAGTTGGAGAAATTGCAAGGAAGCACTTACAGTATAAAAGAAAGAAGGACATTGGGTCTCTTTTCTGAAGCAACCAGATGGTGAATGGGCTATATGAGTATTAGTGTCCTTGAACAGGAAGGGTGAGAAGCATCTTTCAGCTTATTAGCTGAAGTCACAGAGTGTGAAAGAAACTTCTCAACCTGCTAGACTAGAAAGTGGTTTATTTATAGAAATGTCTTGTAAACATTGTATGATCTATTCTTGTACTGCATGCTCTTTCTGGGACTGTCCAGACAAAGTGATTTAGAGATAACAAGCTACCTCCAAGGCATTCCATCCCTTCGGTGTACCAGTCTTCAAAATGAAGTTGCTGAGATACTCAAATAGCACTGAGTTTCTAGAGAATGCAAAGGTAATGAAAACATATGTCCTTTTGCACTCTAGCAGGTGATTGAGCACCGATGACATGGTACCTGTGAGGAAGGAGAAGATCCTTATAGTCACTGTTAAACCAGGAGGTTTCTGACGTACGAAAGAGCCCCAAGGACCCCTGTAATAAAACCATGGAGTATGCAAGGGCTATGTGGTAACACTGCAGAGTGGTAGGGAATAGTTGGTATGTCAGGACCAGACTCACTCCACTGAAACTCTGTCCTGAGAAAAATAGTCCTCTCCATGGAAGAATTTCTTGGCTCTGAGCTCAGTTGTTTAGGTTGTTGTTGTAGCCCTCGAATAGACTGGGTTTTGAGTGGCTGCAGTTCATTTATTTCAATTTGCATGAGAGCAAGCCTCGCTGTGTGCAGCACCTGCCCCAGAAAGAATCCAGCTCCATGCAGTTTAGTAGTAAATATTGCCACCAGTAAAATAAAAGTAGTTATGCCTGTTGGGCCTGATTATGAAGTTATATGCTGATTTTTGGATCTTTATCTGAGTGTCTTGGTACTTGCTCTGATGAAAATTTAAGAAGTTTAGTGGCAGTATCAGAAGTAGTTACATCCTTAATCAATCACAAGCTATTCAGAGAGAAGCAGACTAGTCTAATGCATGGGATTAGTCCTAGAAAATGTCAGCAGTAGAGCAGTAAAACCACCTGTCATATTCCTTAGAGGGTGTCCAACTAACCAGAGCTGTTGGCACGCTTTGCAGTGTCTCATGTGAGCAGCACCCTACAAGGGAAACAGGGCACCTGAGATGGTAGGAACTGGTCTGGACACCATCTCCTGCTCTTGTTACACTGGAAATGGTGAGTGACACTCAGACTACGCAAGGCAATAAGTGGGGAAAGTAGAAGAAGGAGAAGGGAGGGAGGTATCCAGGTCCTGGAAGAATCCATGAGACAGGCAGTCACTAGAAACAGGGATAGAGGAGCACAAAGCACAGGACCATGGCAGCATAGAGCTCAGAAGCAGCACTGGGAAATAACTCAGTTCAAAGTAAGAGCTGTATGATCAGGAATGTTGACATGACACAGGGAGTTGGGGTGCCTTGTGAGGGAAGAGAGGGCATCATTAACATTGTGAAGTCTCTGTCTTAAGCCTTTTTAATGCATGGCATCAATTAGCACTTATCCTGCAGCAGAATGGTGTGTGCTTTTCTCTCCACTCCCTTAGGTTCCCAAAACTACTTTCAAAGTCATCACTTTTCTTACAACTGTTGCAGAGTGAGGGAGGAAAATTCATATATCACATACAGTCTTTCTAGGTCTTTCAATCTTTTCTACCTTGTGGCCAGATCTTGATTTTGATGGGATTTGGGGATGGGAATTATAATAATTCAGACTACAAGCATGTTACAGTGCACAGTATAATGAGTGATTGCTTGGAATAATGGCTCATTGAGTTACTGCTCTCTTCTGCTTGGTGACACCACTGAGTGCTTCAGCATAAGATTTTTAAATAGGAATTCAGAATAGCTATGAAACTAGGGTGGTATGATTACAGTAGAGAATTACTATCCTTTTTTTAGAACTTTATTTCCTTAAAACCAGTCATGATGTGATTTTTGATATTTAAAATCAAGGCACAGCTCTTGCTTAGGCAAGAAAAAGCTAAAACAAACTGAGCCTGAAAATTCAGAACCAAGGGAAATAAATCTCTTGCTTACCGGCATTCCTTGCAACCACCTGAGAGCTTGGACTTTTGGTTTTAAATTGCTGTACTGTACCCAAGGCAAAAGTCAAAGGCAAATCTCCAGAGGACCGGCTAATGTCTTTGTTCTCCCATATCAGCCTTGTATTGCCGAATGAATAGTTCTGGATTGCTGTCCACTTTCCTCTCAGAGCCATTAGTGCCAACACAATGGGAGTGTGAACACAGACCATGTCTATCCTGTTTTATTTTGTGCAAGATGCTGTCCCTGGAGAATTAAGCCTGATTTCAGATTGCTGGGAGGTATGCAGACCAGCAAGGCGGCTTGTACTAGTGAAGAAAATCTCCTCCCTCACAGGATAGACTCCAGGTTCAAGATAGATCAGGAAATGGTGGGTTGATATGTCAAGGTAGTATTGAAGCAGTCTTCTGTCAGGCCACCTTTCCTGACCTCTGTCACTTTAGCATCAGTAGTAGGACCCTTCATCTGCTTTCTCTGGTCTAGAGCCACCAGCCGCGCAGCTGTGACTACTTAGTATCTCTACTACTAATTTTTAGGTGGTCTCTCATCCAAGTTATACTCCGTACCAGGGTGTCCAACCGGCTCAGAGGTTGGTGTGGGAGATCTCTTCCACCACATCACAGGTTGTTTGCCTTTTACTGCAGGGAAATGTGTAAGCAGCAAATGTGCGAGCTAACTCCTCAGCATTAGTACCTGATGAGCTAGGAAGTTCCTGTTGCTCAGTGTGTCCTTCTGAGATGGCAGTTCATGGTAGCCATAGGAAATTGTCATGTAGACTATATGACCATGAAATAAGATAAGGAGAGCACAGCAGAGTGATAGACACAATTCCCAGCATTTTTATTTTTCTTTCAGAAATATGACATTCTTATGTATTCCTGGATGAGAGATACCAATGCATGTATCTCATCCTCTACTGTCTGTCTCTTTTGACTTCTATTCCCTTGTAAGATCAAGAGCCTCTTGAAACACAAAAGAGTGCTACAGCCAAAGGGAAATGCTGAAATGATCAGAAATGACATTCCTGGGCTGAAAGTGAATCAGGACTGGGAATTTCAGAGCAAGTGTGGAGGTCAGCCTGTACAACCCAAAAGTGCCTGGGGAGCAGAAATGTGCAGGCACTGGGCACTGCACTCAATGTCTCACGCTTGCCTGCTCTCAGCTACTTTGCACTCAGAAGTGCTTAAATAACACCCAAGGCCATCACATCATAAGTTTAGAAAGTCATTTGAGATTGAGGGTTGTTGGGTTTGTTTCCTACCACCAACAACTTCTTTGCTTCCTGATGATTATTCTGAGCTGCTGCTAGAGGTAGCAACCATGGGAATGTAATGTGAATCTGTCATTTCAAGAGGTTCCATGTGGGTTTGGGCAGTGCAAGTGCAAAACCTTCATGACTCTACTGGCTGCTTGATGGAAAGTGTCTCAGCAGTGGGTGCTTAAAGTATAAAGATTGGTCCAGATGGGATTCATGCTAGGTTGAGCTCTATCTCTTGGAATAGGAGCAGTGGAACAGAACAATTGCCAATCTGTTACAATCATGGTAAAACCAAGGACATCCAAGAGGAAATGGCTAGATATTACCCTTGATTCCACAGAATAAGACATACTTTCATGTCAGGGAGCTTTTAAGTAACAAATTCTAAGTATGATGTGATTTTTTTTAGGCTTTACATGGACTAACACTTTTAGAAAGAGTCCTTGGATTCAGTTAATCTGTACCCATACAAACAGCATGAATAATAGAGCAGTCTACTTCCTGGGGTCAGATATCATCCAGACTTTCGAATTTTAGGGCTGACAATATCAAGTACTTTTTCTTCTCTTTTTCCCAGATTCATTATATAGTGCCAAGAGGATCTGAAGAGGTGTTTGGCTTCCAGTTTTTGCCTCACTAACCTACCAAAACAGCTGATAGGAGTGAAATACAAAAATTGATATCATTAAAGCAGTTTGGTTTAATGTGATGTAAACAAGTATGAGTAAAAGTCAAGACCTCATATCTGAAGCCACATATGGGGTGTCTGAGCCTGTAGAGGTCTGGACTATGTCAGACTTTGTTCCCTTAGTTAGTGATGTTTGGGCAGGGCTAAGCTTTCTGCTTTGGAAGTGTTTTTTTGCACTGATAAAATATAGTTTAGATCTTTCAGTGCATCACTGAGTCCAAGGAATCATCAGCACTGTTCTCTCTCCCTAATACTTGTGCATTTGCAATTTGTGTAGGATATGAACTCTTCTTTTTTTTTATTTTCCTGATTGAAGATTGCTAAATTTGCCCCAAGAGCCCAAGAATCAATGCATGTCTGGGAAAAGGGTGTTTCAGCAAAATCCCATGTATAGCTGGCCATAGGGGAGATGATGTCCTGCTGCATAAGATGTATGAGGTACTGCGGAATTCAAAATCTGCTTTTGAGGACTCCCTTTTCCTCCACAGTAGCTCCATAACACACAAACCGCAGTACCTGTGTCTGCTGTGGGTACTAATGGATAATTGAAGCAGTCTAGATAGTGGACTAGATGATCTCTAGAGGTCCCTTCCAACCTCAACCATTCTGTGATTCTGTGATTCAGTCATGCAAGCAAATGGCGAGCAGCCTCCCGAATGAAGTTCACTGATACCCTCACTTCCACTAGAAACTCACAGATCATCATCGGACCCAAGATCTTCTGGGGAGAGGAAAACCACACATGCACATATACAAGCAAGCTGCTACCTTGTTCTAAGTCTTTCTGAATCTTACAGTGAGATTTGAATGAAAAATATTATTTCTGAAAATAATAACTTCAGTAGTTACAAAGAAATATACAGGGCAATGCAATCTCCCTGCAGGTGCAGATAACCTTTCAGGACTTACACCTGGGACAGGGAAGGTAAAGCATAATTCACAGACAATGGAGAAAGGAGGGGAAAAAAATCTCTGAAAGGCTTTCATCAAAGAAAATTGAATTTGCACCATAAATCTAGGAGTAAAAATAGCCCAGGGTAGCTGATAGTGATCTGAAAAATGAGTTCAGTTAGAACGGTCACAGCTATGATGGATAGGGGAGCTGCTTCTTATCAGGTCAGGCCAGTAATGGAAAGGCAATGGGATAATCATCAAATAATTCTTTTTACTACCTATCAGTTACACATAAGTGGTTGCCTTACAGAACCAGTTAACTAGTGACAGTAAATCTGAGCAGAGCCTGTATGTTCCAAATGAGGATCCTTGTGCTCCTCCCTTGCTCATTCAATTTAATTTTGTTTTTCTGTCACCTGTATTGCCTGGATTGGATCTCATGAGATATCGTTGCCATCTGATAGAGTCTCCTGCTAGAGATGCCACGCTAGTTTCAAGTGAGACAAGTATTAACAATATCCTCCCCACCCTCAACTGGTTTTATCAGTGGCAGTAACCTGAGAGTTTTTAGGAGATTTATATTTCTGGTAAGAGTAAAGATGAAGTAATCACTATCACTCCTAGGAGTGTTGTTGTTGTTATTACCAATACTCAGGGTATAGCAAACCTAGTAATAGCAATGATAAAAACGACATGGAATAGTAATAATAAAGAAGCTGTCCTCATTCTTCCTGAGCACTAAAAATCCTTTTGCAAGAGTTAAGAGACTAACTCTGATTCCCTGCCACCATTTGACCTTGGAGAGCAGCAATGTGTCCACCTAGGAGCTCCCTAGGGCATCACTTTGGAGCTGGTGTTCTTTGATGTTGAACTTGTGGGTAATTTTGGTGCATGCTGCAGGGTGTCTCCAATGTGATGGTGGAAGGCGAAAAAAAAAAAAACTCTTTGGGCTATTTTAACACTCAGGTGCCTAAAATAGAGGGGTGAAGATAAATGGCCTGGTGGGAGAGGCTAGGTTGGAGCTGTAGCATATTGCAAACATGCTGTCAGAGTCCAATGACAAAATTATGACCATGGGCACATTCACGTGGAGGTGCCATATGGCTCCAAAGCTCATTTTCAATTTTCAGAGCAGGTAAGATGTCCATAGAGCTAGATATCTGCTTGTTCCTCGTATTTCCAAAATGAAATATACTCCCCTACCACGACTCACATAATAGTGTGGATTAGCTATCCTGCAGTGAATGTATAGGATAGCTAGGTCAAGAGCTTGTCTGTTCCCTGGCATTATTATTATTATTTTAACTTTAAGGAGAACTGAGCAGAAATGGAACTAGCATGGCACATTCCAGTCATTTCTCTCACTTAAGATGTTCTTTACAACATAAATGATCTTTTAGCTTAATGGCATATACTTGATCATGATCTCCTCAACTTTTAGTCAAGTTCTTATGCATCTGCTGAGTGTAACAATTAATCTTAAGCAATGCCCTATGCTTCCTGCTGCCTTAAGCTGGCATTGGCTTAAACCTTTCTCACTGAGCAGGGACTGTCCTTCATTTTACCGTATAACTTTTTGTTCAGTAGAGTCCTATATAGGATTTTGACTGCTGCTTCACTGTAGGTATAATAAATGTTTGCAAATGGGAAATGCTCATTTCCTTCTTTTTTGGTGCTCTTCCCTCACCTTTATGCAAAAATTCTACTGAAAATAAAACATGCAGCATTTGATCACTGGTGATAGTATTCATCACTAAGTCTTCTGCTTCTCTGGTGCAGTAATTCAAGAAGCTTTTTGGTTTTTCTTCCAAGGTATCACCCTATGAAGTGAAGCTTGAAATAACTCCTGAGTTTAATTAATTATGTGACTTAAAAGAACACATGGTTGCAGTTTCCTAGATGCCATGTCACTCTGCATATCTATCAAATTGGCTGTGGGAGATTCCAGGAAATACTTGCCCTATTATTTTTAAAGCCAAGACCTTTTGTTCACTTCAGTGGTAGCTTGACTTAATAATTAATACTTAGCACTACGTAAACATGAGTTAATGAATCCTCACACTGCCTAAAGACTAAGGATGTAGGCTTCTCTTGGGCAAGGTGGTAGATTGGGACACAGCATGTCTTGTTGGGTCTCTTTCCCCAGTTATGCTTTATGAGCATGCAGAAACATTTGTTCCCAAGGTACATAGGCATGCCCAATCTTTCATCATCCCACATTGTCTGCACACTTAGCCAGACATAAAACTGAATCACAGTTCTGTGTCTGTGCATTGCCACTCTCTGTTTTAATGGCATCAAGGGCTGCAACCCTTCAGTCAAGACTTGACTCAAGTCTTTCTGATCAAGCTGTAGGTGGCTTTAGTCTTCTGCAGGTCAATGCAAAGCTTGACAGGGATGAAACTCCAGGGGAAGGGAGGCCTCTTCCTCCAGGCAGCTTAATCCTAATAGGGAATTGCTGCTGAGCCTACTGCTGAGTGTCAGTCTCTCCCACCACCTCAGCACACTGGTGGCTTAAGCTTCTTCTGGTGACTTGGGCTTCTCCCTGCTGATTGCAGCAGTGACGTAGCAACAGCTGCTCACCACTGACTCATCTCCTGGACCTCTGAGAGAAGCAGGGGCAGGAGGGAGATTTGCACATCCTTCCTTTATGTTCCAGCTTCTCTGCAAAGCTGGCAAAGTGCTCCTCAGACTACCTGCATGCTGTGTTAAAGAAATCTTCATGCCTACTTCCTCCAGGCACCTGCTTGTGGCATCTAGATTCTCTCTGAGTCAGACCTGGTAGCTCTTTTGCTTGTTTGTTCCACTGGATGTACACAAATCCATCAGAGAAAGAAACTGTGAAATCGGAATGCGTTCAAAGGGTGGTCACTACCACAGTGTAAAATGCTTTTGCTCTTAACACAACACAAGGGAAAACAAGACTTAAAGAGTAGCATCTCTAATGTCTTTGTGTGCCAAAGCACCACAAAAAGCAAGAGGCAGTTGTGTGTTGCACAGACTTCCCCTGTTTCAGTTCTCTGTAGCAGTGCATTGATATATTTGATAAATCACTTTTGCCCTGAGTTGAATTTAAAAAAGGCCTTTTTTTTTGCCAGTCTGTATTTTACTCTCCTGATTCACATACCCTGTTTCCTCCTCCATGAAGCTGATGTGCAATGAAGCGTCTTGGAATCTTTATCTCAGTGTCTGGCCAGGTTTTGCCCTGAACATGTTGTGCCTTTGCAAATTATAATACGATTCGAAAGCGATGTTTATCTAAAGTGGGCTAAACAACTTACAGTTTATAATCCTAGACTTTAGTAAAGAGTCTAGGTATCAGACATGCAATATCTCTCTGTCCAGAATTCACTGTTATCATCTGTCAAGGTTCCTCATTTGCAAGAAGGGACTGAATTCTGTATATGTAGCACAGACTTCATCACTTGCATGATCCCTTCACTTTCATTACACCACTGATGGCTCCATTTCCCAAGCTGCTTCTACAGCTTCTGCTTATGTGCCTGATCCCACAGGTTTTATTTCCCTGATTCACAGAGTATTACACAGCCTTAATCAGCAAACCTTTGGTGGCATTGGTCTTTGGGAGTTCAAAGCTTTATCAGGTTCAGGTGTGCTTTCAAGCATTCTTCAGCCAAGGGGTTGTTTTGAATAGGAAAGATGCTGTAACATTCAACAGAACATTAAGCTTTTCTGTCATGTTATTTTTCAGTGTTTTCTACAAAAAAAAATTGTCCTTGTCTATGAATACGGAGCAATATGCACTGGTGTTAAGAAACAGTCAGTTTAACAAACTTTATACAAACAGTATAAGAAACAGTGCTCATGTGGAGCACTGCTGTGGTAGACTGGGGTCCTGATGCTATCATTAGGTGGATGATACAGTCCATGGCATGTAAAGTGTGTTTTTAGCAGGGTGTTGCTGGTAGCTGGCTACCCTTTCTCACTGGCATATAAATGCGTGTGATAATGACCATGGGAAGAATCTGGAAGGGCTACAGGTAAATCATGGCTACATCTCTACACAGCCCTGCCTTGGAACTGTCCACTCATGGTTGGTTGCTGTCATCATTTTATTCTTATGCTGTGCTTCTACAGATGGAGATCCAGAGACTCTTATTGTGAAACGAAAGAAATATCTAGCACTGGAAGACAATACAACTTTTGTCCATCTATGAGTACCCCACAAGTATGAAGTGGAAAAGAGTGAGGGTGACAGAGCACTGGAACAGGTTGCCAAAAGAGGTTGTGGAATCTCCTTCTCTGGAGATATTCAAAACCCACTTGAACACAACCCTGTGCCCTGTGCTCTAGGTGACCTTGCATGTGCAGGGGGGTTGGACTAGATGATCTCTAAAGGTCCCTTCCAGTCTGAATGATTCTATATTTCTATGATTCTATGAGGCAGGAGCAGATAGAGAGAGCAGAACGGTTGAGTGGATCTGGAGATACGAGTTGAAGCTGTGCCTTGCTGTTCCCCACCAGACTTGCAGTGAGCATGGACCTGCTCACTGGGAGAAGGAACTAAAGACACTATACAGAGTGGATCCTATGCCATTATTGGATGCATTGAATTCCATAAAATGGTGAGATTTACTCAGACACTGCCTAGACATGTGATAGACAAAACATACTGCAATCTTTTTACTATATTAAAATGCCCTTTCCAAATCCGGGCAACCTCGAATAACCTGGGAGGTGAGGCAGCTCTGATTTTGAGTCTTTTCTTCTGTAATCGGAAAACAAGACAAGCATTTCTAGTTCTAGACTGACTGTCCAGGAACAGCCTGGAAGTAACATGCTCTATTTCTGCTCCTCTGGTTGCAGCATGTAAGATGTATTGAAACAGGTTTCCAAAAGTCTGCACTGAAGAGAAGAACAGAATAAAGATCTGTCTCAAGTGGTTCCTGAAATTAATTCATCTTCCTTTTCTTGGGGAAATCTCCGTGTGGCATTAACTTGTATTCTGCCGCAGCTTATACTCTGCTGCCTTAGGACATGAGTATCATGAGAACTATTTTATTCCTATTTTCTACCACTGTATGTAATACCTATAGGGATTGCTTCCGCATCTCCTTGAAAGCAGACTTCCATTTTGTAGCATTATGGTAATACATCAGATTTCAAACTAGGTGCTGGGGTAAGGCTTGCTCAATAATTGAGAGTGAGGTATTAGCCCAGATCCGAAGGATTTCATTTTTAAAACAGACTTTTTCTTTCAAGGTCATTTGCTTAAAACAATCAAGTTAGAATTTTGACAATAACCTATCTGGAGATTAACTATGCTTTGCATGCAAATGATATGTCTTATTGCAAAGCTACTTATTACAAAAATATGGTAAAGATGGTCTCCAGAGATAGGAAAAGTCAAATTTGTGTTTTGATGGAGAGCTGAAGATTCTGTTTAACCCACTGACGGTTTCACTGGGGAGTTTAGGGTGGCCACATTATTCATGAGCAGTCCTTATACTCATGGTTTGTTTATGCTGCAGATTTTTATAGAAATACTATGAATTAGAGAGTTATAAAACATATCATGATGCTATAAATCCAGGTTGCCTTAGTTACCATCTAGCACAGGTGAGGAGAGGGAGAGAAAGAGAGAGGTAGAGATTAGTGCTAATATATTTCTTAAATTTCAAAGGATCTTTTCAGTTATAATGTGGGAAGATAGAAAGACACAGACAGACCTACACAGAGCAAGAGGACTATGAAAGCAAAGATTCAAAATGATGATTCCATGGAGGATATTGGAAAATCTTCTGGACCTTTTCATTCAGAAAATCATGGATCTAAGCCTGAATATTGTTGAGTCAAAAGCTTTAGCAGAGCTACTGCTTAAGCTTCTTGAATACCGTCTGTATTTTGGCTGGAAAGCTATGTCTTCAGTGGTAATAAAAGGTGCCAGAGTGTGCTCTTTTACTCTGAGAACAGGTGGCATGCACATGATGATTAATGCATTTTTCCTCTTCTCTTACTCAAACTGCCTGATGGGACTAGAACTGTTCATGGTACACCCTTGACCTAGTGGTTAGGCTGTACTGTTCGTGAACCAGACATCAGGCACAGATATCACCCCAAAGCATGCTGGTTTGTATAGATCAAACCATGTTGTGGAGTACATAATCAAACAGTAAGGACGGTTGTAGGATTGCACTTGAGCCTGTACTCTGGTCTGATACAGCGTAAACAGAGTTATGGATTGAGAATATAATGTCTTCTGAATATTTTTAAAAGTAAAGCAATGTGGAATGGTAGCACTTGGTAAAATTTGTGACACAATTATGAGTCATATATAGGTTGATTTTTTTTTGTCAGAGCAAGCCCCATCTGGCTGAATCAACAGTGAAGACTTGAGCTTTCATTCAAAAAGACAAAAAAAGAAAAATGAAGTCAAATTCTAGCTTTCTGCTGTTAAGGAAAGTTTGTATGAATGGAGGTCCCCCTATAGGCTGAGAGAACTGTATTAAAAAAAAGAAAAAAGAGATTATGGTCTTGGTCCAAGTTATCCAAGTTATCCAAGTATAATTATATAAGGACAGGCTCATTTCTTTGTGAGCGGTGTTAGCAGTTAGATGCATCTTCCTCCTAACACTTTCTACCTCCGATGCAGCAAATTAGATTTGATTTTTTGTGTGTGTGTT
>JAVCKT010033839.1:0-24380 GCA_032273925.1 Rhynchotus rufescens
AAAGAGATGCTATTCACTTCAGCAGTACAAATAAAGCAGGAGCTTTCTTTCTACAGGCATGTGTGGGAAGGGCAACAACAGAGCAATTACATAGTGGGTGGGAAAGGGGATTTTGTCACTTTGGCAGTGCTGACAGACAGAAATAAACTGCTTCTAGGGGGATAGCAGGGTAAGAACTTGCACATCAAGAGCATAAGCAGAATTAAAATGGGCCCTTAAGGGGATTTATTGAGGGTTGGGTTTTTTTTTTTTTTTAAAGTGCCTAAGGCCCCTACTATTTCATTGTGTGCATGCCAAGAATCAGGAGTGGGGAGAGAGTGAGCAAGTTGTATCCAAACTGGTAAGAAACAGTTCTAACTGCAGTAATGTGATTGCAGCCCTCATGCAGCTCTTCCAGGTTTGGGCAATGGTGGGGTCAGCATGTAGGGCCTGCAAGGTAACAAGTCATGCACCCTCTGACCCTGTTCCAAAGTTCAAATAGGGAAGAAATTAAAAACTTTCCAAAGCAATAGAAAAGTCCCTTTCCTGGTTCTTTTTTTCCCCTCCTTGTGTGCATAGATACAACTCCGTGTATTGATCATGGTGTCCAGAGAGGTGCAATACTGCCTTAGGGCATGTGACACATTGTCAGGATAAGGCGGTAAGTTATTTGAACTACTCTGAATTTAGATACTAGGTATTTGAATCCCATCTATCTGTGACAGACTTTCTTCAGAGGATGTGACTGAGATAGTCTTCCTTTTTCTTGATTTCCATGGAGTTTGGTATTTCTCATGAGGGCTGATGGCAAAATCTGCTCCAGTTTGACTGCAAGAGGTGTATTGAGCCTAGCTGCTCCGTATTTACAATTGCAAATTGCTGTCAGTGTTTTGCAGCAAATAATGCTATTGACGTGGGTTGTAATAACAATAGATTGATGACATATGGATTCTGATTAAGGAGATGGTTTTGCTTTCTTTTCATCTTCTTTGTTAAAAATAAAACAATCAAATATGTTCACCAACAGACTGACACGAATAACTGCAATACAGTCATTCCTAACTGGCAATAGTACATTAATGTATATAACATAGACTGAGTAGGAATATGTTCATACATCACAAATTCATTCTATCCATCCCTATACTTTGTGTCTCTCACAGACGAACCCTGTTATATAGCTCCTTCCCTTCCAAACCAAGTTAAGAGATGGATATAGGTCATCTGTACCAGCATAGAGGACACTGAAGGACTGATTGCAAAGAATCCCTTCAAAGCCTAATACATGTAGCTATTTCCCTGAGCCCAGATTTCACCCTTGGTGTCAAGGACCAAGTCTGGTCCATTTAGTGGTGCCAAGACAGGGCAACAACCTGTGTTCATTTGGTCCCATGTTGCCTGTAAGAGCAGACAGTGTTGCCACGCAGAGAACTCCAGCTAAAAGAGAGTACACCTGCCTTCAGCAAGACAGCCTTGAGATTTTTTAGATGGCAGATGATTGGTGATGTCACCTAAAATTGACAGCTCCTCAGACAAAAGGAAGAAGCTTGACTTAATGAGTTCTTTGGGTGGGTGTATAAGCAAAGGCTTTTCTACAAATTATCATTACCCAGGAAAGGTAATTTTGAGCTGAATTGACATTTCAGTAATTAAGGGCCAACTTAGGAAATCTTGGTCATTATAACTATTTAAATTTCTAAATTGCTTAGTTTAGAATTGCTTGTGGTTGATCAGCTAGTGACAGTTCCATCATTTTCTATTCTTAGTAATTTTGACTGAAAAGCTGAGGAGACTTGTAGCTCAAATCCTTGGTTCCAAACCGGTACCAAAAAGCTCTACTTAGAACAGAACAAAGAATACATGCTGTGGTCAGATCAAATCATAAGGAATCCAAATTTTAATTTCCTTCTCTACTATGCAAATTTAATGCAACTTGTCATAGGGTGGAAGATGCTTGAAAAGCATGGGGTTGTGCGGTGTAGTATTTTGACTATTTAAATTTACCTAATCAGTGTACAATCTGTATCAGGCTACTTGGAATCCTTTCATGTAGCCTTCTCTGCTGAGCTATTACATGCTTTTCTGACTTTTTTCCTCAGCATTGATGTCCTTGGAATGACAATGCTTTTTAAATGCCAAATGATATTTGGGGGTGGTATGGACTTTTTTCAAAGCAAGGTGGGTAAAAGAAACATCTGGACCTTCCGAGATGGCTGCATTATGTCTTGAAGCAAAGTTACTAATTTTGAAAATGAATTTTTGTATGTTCAAGCTGTCAGCTATTTTAATTCTCTTGTCATACCAGAGTTAAAGAGACTGGGAGAAACTATATTTTTATTTTTTTAACGTTTTAGAAGACTTTGTGCATTATTCTGCAAGAATGAAGGCACCGGATCTCTTTTAGCTTTTGTGTGTTGGCCTCTTTTCCCCCCTGTAAAAATGTATTAACTTATCATGTACTTTGTTCTACCAACTTGGAGACAGAAATTTTTTTTTTAGTCCCTCTTCCTCTGTACTGTCACTTTTGATTCACAGTTGCTAAGCATTGCAAAAGCTCACCAGAGGGACACTCTCATAGTGTGATTTGCAAACTTTGAAATAACACCCACCAGCAGAAGCACCATATGCTACGAAGTTGCACAATAAACTGACAGCAGTATTTCATTTATAATTTGAATTTCCAAAAATGTCAGCATTTTTCACATCAACAAATGCTTCTCAGTTTGTAGTGCATGACTTTTTCCTCCAAGTGGACCTCAAATAATGTTAATTTCCACTTAAATTTCTACAGACTTTAATAAAGATAACTACATTAAAATCAACTCATTTTTATTGCAGTACCTTGTGGTACTGATACAAAATATATCTGTGAATTTTTCCAACTATGTATCTAGGTCATTGGATTTATACACTCTACAAATGTGTATGCGTGCGTGCACGCGTGTGTAGTTTATGGCATGTGGACTATGTGGCTCTCTATAACATTGATAATCCAATGTACCCTTCGTGATAATAAAATAAAGTACCAAGGAATATTTTTTTAATCAATCAAAGGCAAACTTCACATAAAACACAAGCTGTTCCCTTTGTGGCTAATTTTCATCCAGCTGCACTTAAGTACAACAGAGCCAGCAGAGAAAACTACTTGGCAACACTTCCTAATTAGGGGACGTTAATTACAGCTAAATACTATACAATTTCTATGTTATAAGAGTTCATCTAAATCAATGTTATTATGGTACTAAAGGAATTAATAATGATTTCATACTTGGAAGCTGTTGCCAAACTACCCATTAGTTCAGAGTTTAAAACGGCTTTACAATGAAATCTCTAAAATCTGCATTACATAAAACACTGGAACATTCGCAGCCGCTCCCACATGGCACGTCTATTATGTATTAATAACTGCGCCTGATGGCATCCCTTTCTTCACGCAGGAGTGTTGATGGGTGGGTAGCAGAGGGAGAGAGGAAGGGGGGAAAGGCCCCGGGAGACAAGGCATAAGCGCCTGCAGCCGGGGAAGGTGCGATCCCGCTCCGAGCATGGAGACTGAGCCCCTGGGAGCTTGGATCTGGACATCAGGTGGATGGAGGGGATCATAAACAGGTCTCCTCACAAAAAATGTGGGTGCTCTGCACACTGATAGCTAAAATGCTCGTGTGGAGAAAGGGATGCTCAGGCTCGTAGTGGAGGGAATTGATGGGTTACAGTTTGCTGTGACATGTATGGCTGGCTTGCTGGCCACCGTTTCAGATGTTTCTTCTACCTTTAGCATTACGAACTTGAAATGAAGCTGATCTGCCCTTGGGTATTCTTCGTGGATTTACTCATTTGAAACAGAACTTAATGATTAAATCATTTTTGTAGCATTCAGATTTTCTAGCAGCATCTGCCTTATGTCAGTTATGGCCTGTCATTTCAACCCCAAACGGTAAGAAACAACAAGTTGTGCTATCCTACAGGTGAAGAATGTCTCTCAGATTCATTATTGTTAAACAGAGATCTGCAGGTGCCCGTCACTGTCACCTTGTGCTGAGAGGTCTTCTCTCCTACCTGGAGTTGTTCCTATCCAGGAGGACCTCAGCCATGCACCTCATTCCCAGGGCCATGGGAAACCACTTCCCCCATGTCTTTTATTCCGTGTCACAGAAGTTCTCAGGATTTGTGCTAACATTGGGTACTTCACAGCTTCCTTGGTTTGTTTCTAAGGACTTGCCTGAAAAAGTGAGTGCTGCTGTAGGGGAAAACTGCTCCGGTCCTATGATTTACAGAAAATCAGGATTAAAGAGGTTTACTGATTTATTAGCAACTTGTAATTAACAGTCAAACAGTGAGCCATATGGGCAGGGTCAGCAGCCGCAATACTCAAACCACAACACTGGACACCTCCAAAATGCCAATAAGCATCGAAATACCAGTAAGTGTAAGAAATGGTTTCTACGCAATCCCCCCAAGTTTTAAACCCATGCCCCCTAGGCACACCCACCCACCGATTTAGGTGTCCCCAGAAGGGTGAGGACACCCCTTGCGTGCTCAAGAGGCAGGCCAGGCTGTGCGCTTGACAGACGCTTTTTTGTTCCCCTCTCACTCCCCGCTGCTACAAATTTTCATGCATCGCCTATGCATCTTTTCAAGCTGACACCTTCTTTTTTTTCACACCTCTCTTGGTAATTCCCTGGATACTCGTGAATCCAGCTGATGGGCAACTTTCTCTTTAGTGCTACTGATTTTAGACAAACAAGAATTTTGAAGCTGCCCTGTTCACACACTCTACACTCACGTTGCCATCTTAACAGTCATGCTCTCCTGGCCATTTTGCCCCTCAAAAAGGGTGCAAGAAGCTTGCAGGAGTTTAAAGGACAGCAAAGGACAAGTCACTTTCAGCAAACACTTGCACGATATAATTATAAGATAGATCCGGAATTGCTGGCCTTGAAGAATCTACCTCTAGCCCAGTTATTAAAGTTGTCTTGCTATGCTGCCCCAGGACTGGAACTGCAGCAGGATCGATAGCTAGATTCAGAATTAACCCTTCCTGAGAGAGGATCAGCTGTGCAAACACTTGCGGCAGAGGCAATAATTTTGTGTATCCACAGTCTCCTAAAGAAGAGAGGCAACAGTGCGAGATGCGTAAGCCTTTTAGTCATCATTCACGGATACTACGTTTTTAAAAGTTCTGTTCCAGCTGTGGCCATCAAAAGTAACATCAGCGAGCTTTGCTAATCCAAGTGGTGTCCATTGCTAGAGAGAAGACCTGCAGATGTTGAAACCAGCTGGAGCTGCTGGGTACCCACACGTGATACTGGCCACGCTTCGTGGGACACTGGGGTGGGAGTGGAGATGACATCCCAGGAGAAGGAGAGGCACAAGGCTGAGCACCTAGCAGCTCAGCTGGAGAGGAACTCGGGTGGCAGCAGCACTGCAGCCTGTCCCCATGGTCTGGGCTGTCACAGGCATGGAGCAGGATAAAGCACCTCACCCATATCCAAGCTAATTGCCTTCACTCACGTTGTAGTTGCTGTTTTTTAGATAGACAGCAGACTGCTGTGCCTGGAATCCAAAATCTTTTTCCTTTTAATTCTAGTGAACTCCCATTTTGTTTAAGAAAAATATTTATATTAGTACTAAGAATGTATTTTAGCAAAATCTTAGCAATGTTTACACTAGAAGCACACTAGCAGATACTGTTTTATCTTTTGCGTACAGAGCAAAGGGCTGACTTGCAACAGACTGCTATTTTGATAAGAATACCTTCTGCTTAGGAACTATTCATACAGTTATTTTTCTAGTGTTATTCCAAATCCATGTTATAAAATGTTTATACGTGCACTTAGGAGCTGGTTATGGTATAGCTGTAAAAGACCAAAAAGAAAAAAAAAAAAGTGTCTTTTCACATACTTAAAATGTCAGAATCGATTTGCGGTTCTCTCACCCGCAGGCTGTGCAGAACTAACCCTCGGAGCCAGGCAAGCCCTGCTCACGTGCTCAGACCCAGGAAGGCAGTCAGCGTCTTTCTGTGCCTCTCGCCTCCCTCCACACCTCGTGGAGTCAGGGCCATCCCGAGGAACGTGGCGCCAAGTTGAGCGCTCCTGTCACCCTCAGCATGTGTAAGGAGATGCTCTTACAACAATAAAAGTGCACCTAAGTGCATCTCCAATCATAAATTGCTTCCAAAAGTGTTCCTGGCTTTTTAATTTCTTTCATTTGTAGGATTTATAACACCCCGACATGCAGGAGTGTTTATTCCATGGTCTGCCCATCACATGGTGCACTGTTGGCAAGATACCAGATTTTAGTATGCATTAATCTAAACCTCTGCAACGATCATTTGCATTTTCTAATAAATGACTGATAGCTGTTTGTGTAATGCTTCCACTGATTAAAGTTACCATCAGTAGAGAGCAAAGACTGTTGCAGACTTTTTTTTGACTCATCTTTGCCATTTTTCCTTTCCAGCACTGCCATCTCTGAAACAAAAAGCTCCTTGTTTGAAAATTATTTATGGAGTGTTGCTGTGCTTTATAAGATTTTCATACACCACTCTGCAAGCTGGTATCCTTTTGGATTAGAGTGCGCTCTCAATTTTAGTTTATGGATGAAAACTACTTGATTTCCTTTCATAGTTCTCAGTTCAAGAAATGCACATGAATATGTATGGTGCTTTTTGACAAACTCCTTTGTGCTTACTTTTGGGGAAGAATCACAGATGTTGGGGCCAGAGCGGAGCCCCTGGACTGCACAGTGGATCTGTCTAGTGCTCAATGGGGTCCCAGCTGAGGGGGGACTTCTGCTGATGTCCCAACAGGCTGCCAGTGTAACTGTATATGGAAAGGCGCCAGTGCTCATCCTAAATCTTGCCTTTCGTATTTTTGCTGGTGTACCCAATAGTGTCCCAGCATTTTTGCATTGAACAGAACTCCTCCATTGCTAGAATTCTTATTTCTGTGCTGTTATAGACTGCCTGACATGTGCTCATCCATGTTTGCATTATTGCAGCATGCAAGTGCTGCAGCATGACTGCAGCAAGTGCTGTGCCAAAATCAAGCAAAATCAAGCAAAACCAAGCCCCATCACGAGTCTGGAAAATTTAAGTCATCTAATGCACGGCAAGTAACAAGGAGGACACACTGAAGTTTTTCCATGCTACCATAACTCCCTCAATGCAAATTATTCAGTGCTAATATTTTCCTCTGGACTATCTCTCTCCCTTCTGGTCATTCTCAAGATGAAATTCTTAGAGGGGAGATTGAGTCATTAGACAATTTTCTTTTGGCCTCATCTTTCAGACCAGGAACCACATCTCTTGGGATCACATTCTCCTCTCCTTGTCCAGCTCACCTACTTCTTGTTGCGCATCCAGGTCCAGTTCAGTTTTTCAAAGGCTGAGACTCTCAAGAGTCTCTGCATTGTTGCTGAAGTCTTATTGAGTGCTAAGCTGAAGTGTGGTGAGTGCCTAGAAATTAATGTTTTTTCCCTCTCCACTTTTCAGGGTCACATTACCTGGGCACGCCTAAAGGCAAGTGTTGAGCATAGTGGCCATCCTCCCCTCTCCCTCTTGCCATGTTTCGTGTCCATGCTCCACAACAGACCGGAATTTAATGCAGTGTGATCACCAAAAGCTTTTATTTTTCCTTTTTTTTATTCAGCTTGCAAACAAAGTTCAGCTAAAAAGACATACACCTGAACAATTTCAGTCCAAGCAATTAGCTTGCCAAAGCCACAATTCAATGAAAATGGGGCTTAATAGGGAATATAACCTTTATGATTATTTTAAGAGTTAGAGAGTCGAGACTCTGCCTATATTAAATGCAACTTCTAATGAAGGAATTAAAGCTTTGTTTGTGCTTTGCTCATGCACTTCACTACTCTTGCCTGAAAACATACCCTGTTGACCAATTATAGGGCATTCAAACATACAGGTAGCAATAACTTATTCCTCTGCCTCACCTGTCACACATGTATTTAAAATTCTGTCTTAAGAAGCTGATCTCTCAACTTCTTATTGTTGCCAACAAAACTTCTACACACTGATATTTTGTAAGGCGCTGTACATTTTTTATTCCCAGTGTGTTGCACCAGTTTTACAACCCATTGAGTTCAGGAGAGCTATACAGCAGGAAATTAGGCCCAAGTACATATACACGTTTAAATCCGGTAGTGTTCAAAAATACTGTAACATACTGCTCTACAGCCCTCTAATGGAGAAAATGTCAGACACATTCAAAAAAATGAAATGGAATTAATGCTTAACAAAGAAATTTGCCCTGGAGGAGGCAGGTCTGAAAGCACAGATTCAATTAAGAGCAGACAGATATTCCTGTAGGTGAAGCAACTGTGATTTATTTGTTTATTTGTTTATTCTGAGCAGAAGGTCTTGAGTTTTGTTCTTAAGGAGAACTGGGAGGCAAAGTGGGAGGATGACTTGGATGAGATTAGGGGAAGGAGCACAGGTGAAAACTCCGTCCTGGAGGCTGTGGACTTGGCACCTCCAATGCCTGCATGTGCCATCAGGGCTTTTTTCTGTTGTCACTGAGAGCTGGGCTCATTACAGCTCTGGGCAGGTAGTGGCCGTGGATCCTCACACAGACTCACAGAACGGTTGAGGTTGGAAGGGACCTCTAGAGATCATCTAGTCCAACCCTTGAGCAGAGGCTCCAGCAGGGACACCTAGAGCATGTGGCACAGGGTGGCATCCAGATGGATTTTGAAGATCTCCAGAGAAAGAGACTCCACAACTTCCCTGGGCAGCCTGTTCCAGGGCTCTGTTACCCTCACAGTAAAGAAGTTCCTCCTCACACACAGATGGAACTTCCTGTGTTTCAATTTGTAGCCATTACCCCTTGTCCTGTCACTGGCCACCACTGAGAAGAGCTTGGCCCCATCTTCTTTACATTCTCCTCTCAGGTACATAATGATATCTCAGTCTTCTCCAGGCTAAACAGGCCTAGCTCACTTAGTGCTTACTCATCCATTTCTTCTGTGCCAGAACCTCCTGGACATCACTTTACTAATAAAATCTTGTTTGATTGTATTCTAATCCAATACCCCACCTGGCTAGGTGGATCTACTTCAAATTACTTCAGGTTACTTCTTAAGACTTCTTATGTCTCCTTCCTCTCTGGCAAAGCCTAAAACAGCATTACCAACAAGCTGCTCTGGCTCATTGGGGTTTCTTATTAGAGGGGCTCCATTTTGGGTTTGACATTTTCAGGGTAGTTTTCAGGAAAAGTTTAGGGGATAGTAAAGCAACTTGGCCTCCAAACTGCTGAGACTAAGTTTTTAGGACACTTTTGTTTTTCTGTCTCTGCTGCCTCCTAGTTAGATTAAGTGCCTCAAAGAAGTAGGGACTGCAGGACTGCATTCAAGATAACAGTACAGAAAAGCAGTGGTGTGTCTCGAACACTGTAGGAAGATGACTTCTGTGGATCCCATTGGACATTTGTAGTGTACCCTTAGCCAAAGATGTATCTCATTTCTAAATAGGAGACTCCTCCTGTAAGATGAGGCCTTAGTCATAAAGACATGGTTTTTTGCTTTTTAAATAAAGCAAGACAAAACAAAAAACTCCATCCTATACACAAGATTAAAAGAAGAAAACATATAAAGGTTATCTTCACTTAATCAATTCATCTGAACAGCCACACTGCCCATGCTAGAGCTCCAGAAAAGCAGAGTGATTCACAGTCCAGCTTTGGCCTGTCAGCAGGCACTTTTTTAAAGCTTCTTGACTTTTAAGAGGGCGGCAGCTTGGCCATTTTTCAGACTACGAGTTTCAAGAAGTCATTCGGAGCCACAGTTAGCAGAGGAGGCTCAGCTGATGCTGTTTTATGGGCTATAAGCAGTATTTTTGCAGGTGCTTGCCATCTCCAAAGATCAGCGTGGCCTGGCTTCCATGAGGTGGGAAAAAAATACCTATTTTGTAGATGTTCCTTGCTTCTGCTGTCATGATAACACTGAAATAGTCCATTTAAAGGTATTGAAGAAACCTGAACGAAGTCCCTGATGCCTAGATCTGTAGGTAGAGGAGCATTTCAGGCTAAGGTGACCCTACCAGATTGCAGGATTTATTTTCTGAAAACATTAGAAGACTGCTCTACCCTGGAGGGACTGATGGGAGGATGGAGAGGATGAAACTACCTGGATGTGCCACGCTGCAAGTTTAAAGCTCCGAGTCCCATCGCTCGGCACACAGAGCGCATCTGCTTAACATCCCTGCCGCTGCTCCTGGGAGTCCCGCGGAGACTTGCTCCGGCACCGCGCTCCGCAGCACGTCCCCCTGTGCTCGCATTAGGCTTCTCTTAGCGTTCACAGGGAAACAACAAAAGTTCCCCTTTCCCTTTGCAGCTCTTCTGCTTTCTGCCTAATGAAGGTGGAATATGAAATGCTGAAGGAAAAAGCAGCTTTCCCCTACACTCGAATTTCTTTTTCAGTCATTTTTAATCTGACATCTGTTTTAACATGCACTCATACACCACATTTATTTTAATTTCTTTTCCCTCCCTTGTGTTTTATTATTTACCTCCTGTTCCAAAGAGATCACAAACGATTACGCTTCTGTGAAGCAGTAACAGTGGCGGTGATCATCTCTCTTGCGACGCGCAGCTTCGTCCTTTTCCCCCTCTCCTTATTGCTTCCCTACCTCATCCTATTGACCATCAGCCTTCCAGGGGGCTCCTCACAGCTGCTATCAGAGGGAGTGGCGGCGTTTATGTCTGTAGAGCTGGACAGATTTACCCAAATACAAAGCATTTCTTGCTCAGAGCCCAACTATTCATCCTTTGTTCTAGTTCAATTTGAGCCCTTAAATAAGTTAGAGCAAGAAATCATACCCTGGGTGAGATGGTGCCTGTGCTCCGATGGAAGCCCACGACTCTGTCAAAAGCAGCCGAGAGCGAGACGTGCCAGCCTCCAGCCAGGGCCCCACACAAGGATGGCTGGAGGTTTCGTCTGCCCTGGAAATGAGGATAACATCTTTAATCAACTTCCCTGTAATTAAATTAAATCCTGGAAAACATGCATTCTCCGGCTTCTCCTGGAAGCCAGTTGCCAAGTTCTGAGTGCTGGAGCAAAAAATATCCTTGATGGAGCAGCAATCACTAAAGATGGATTTTTGCACCTTATTGGAGTAACCTCTTCCCTACTGAACTAATGAACTCAGAGCCTGCCTGCACGAGCAGCTGGTTCTCCAGCTATGGAAGTTATGGGAACCCTTAACCAAACCGTCTTTGCCACTGCTTTGTAAACTGGCCTTGGCTGAGCCATGGAAACTGGTGGGTTGCTTTGCCTATTTGTAAGACGCAGACAGTAAGGAGGTGCTAATTTGTTTGAGTCTTTGAATGAAAACAGATCTTGTGCCATTATCGAAATAAGTTTATAGAGGTTACACTTCTTTATTTCTTAGGCAAGCCACCATGCATTTTGCATTTCATTTTGTACAACATTGTACCATTTGAAAATTACATTAATTTCTTTCAGCTCACCCTTCAAAGTTCCTTTTTCTTTTTTTTTTTTTTGTTTGTAGAAAAATCATTTGTTTTCATCTCAACTAAAGAAGCTCCTACAATTCCATGTTTTCAAATACAACTTGTAATCTTGGCAGTCTGCAACTGCTATGCCTCAGGAAAGCTTTGCTTCCGGAATATGAGCTTTTTCTGCAATTTCTGAGAATTATAAATCCACAAGATGTCCCCAGTGCTCAAAACAGAGACCCTTAAAATCACTAAACTCATTAGGAATGGTTGGAGGTTGGAGCATCTTGTAGGCACTTTTTCTTGCATCCATGTTAAATTTCATGGAAGGACATTAAAACAACTCTGCACTTTTTTTTTTTTTAGTACACAGCGCAGGTCCTCTCAGAAATGGAAAAATCTGTAAATTGTCTAGAACAGAGATAGGCCCACTGCAATATACCTGGTTTGGATTTGATGGTCACCCATCACTTGCTTGTTTACTCTTACCTTTAGGCAAGTCTGCAACCTTTTTCAATAGTTTTTCCTAAGTTTCACCACTATTAAAATTAGCATATTTCAGACTCTCGAGCATTTTAATAACAATGTCCAACTGCTAATTTTACCTACTGTGTCTTCACACAGTAAGAATATTCTTATCCTTGGCTGCCCTAGTAAATAAGAACTGACCAGATGGACATTTCTCCGTCTTTCTCTCCTGGGCAGGCTGAATCTAATTAAAAGTAATTCCTTCCTTCTACTATGCACTTTTTCTTTTTTTTTTTTTATATATCATCCAGATGTCAAAACTGGTAATTTCAGCAAAAGCTCACAAAGATTTGGATGCAACCTGCTGCATTTTTCCCAGGGGAGGCAAAAAGCCAAAGTTCCAACTGAGCAAAATAAAATTAAAAGGATATCTTTCTTTTTCTGTCTCAGTAGCATGGGCTATGGTATATAACGTGCGTTCTGTGATTCAGAAAGAGAAGGAATGAACAAATTTGTAATATGGATGAAATAAAGATATCAAAGCATTGCTTGCTCCAGCTCACATGTATACTTCATATATAATTACTATGTAATGTCTTTTTGCTTCCTACCTTCTTTTCCTTTCCATGAAAACAAAGCTGAACCTCTTTTTCTGCAATTCCCTCTTCCTCTAGAGTAAGCTGCTACAGAATCTTCCAGATTTGTCGTTTCTTACTCAATTCCCTTCCCTACTTCAGCTCAGCACATGACCATCATTCCCAGCTCCACAAAGTCCCAACAGTGCTGGGCTCCAGCACGTCTGGCTCTGCTTCCCAGACGGTGCAGGATATCCACTGGGGCATCTTGTCCCCCGGATGGGCACTTGGGAAGTGTGCTGGAGCTCTTCTCTACCTCCATGCCTCCTGCTGTCCAACTGGGCTCCTTGGACATCCCTTGGTTCATCTGCTGGCTGTTCCTGGGCACCTGCCCTTGATGCTCCCCAATCTTATCTTGCATAGGAGGAGTGAGGGAGAAGTGACTGGATCAGATTTGGGGTCCACATGGCTGTATGGATACAACCCACCTGAGCCACGAAGAAGTCAACAGCCACGGAAAACCTGTCACAACATTACACTGAGTAGTCTGCTTGTTCCTTAAAAAACAAAACAAAAAACAAAAAGCAACTCAAAATGAGGGGGGTGCACCTCAAAAGGAAGGGGGTGCACCTCAAAATGAGGGGTCTGCACCTCAAAATAAGGGGGACATCGCCATAACTATGCACAGTTTTTCTTGTCAGGTTCATTATTTCATTAATCTACAAGTTGCTCCCATGAAATTGGTGATGCAAGTTCTCAAGTAGAGGTACTCATGTGCTCATAGTTAAGATGGGAAAGCTGCACTCTTGTTAATGTTAAGAACCTAAGCAGAACCCTTCTCAAATAAAGTCTTACAAAATGTACAAAAGACAACCAGTGAAATCCTCTCCCAGCCATATTGCCTAGGTAGACTGGGAAGTGGAAAATAAGTATTAAAGGCACTCTAAATGGCATGGTGAGAACAACAACAGCAGCAAAATCCAGTGGGAACTTGCTGAGACAATATGACAGAGGGTCAGCTTGATTGGCAAAGCATGCAAGGTGGCTTCAAATAATAGGCTATTGCTGAAATTTCAAGCTTGAATTTTGCCCTAAATAGTCAAGGAAACACTGAGTTTTCCCTTCAAGAACCATGAAGTGGGATCAGAAAGAAAATCTGTGGTAAAAAAAGACCACTTTCCATAAAAACAAATGTGTGAAAATATTGTCACAGTCTAGTCTACTGAGCCTCTATTGAGACCTAAAACAGGAAAAGGCAGAAAGCCTTACATGAACTCCTTCCTGGGAAATTAAAGCACATTTTTAGCACTGAGCACTGCATACAGGATTAGGCTTTCTGCATATGTTGTATTCTCTAATTTCTCTTCCCATTTCAACTTTCCTAGCTGTCCAGTACGTTTCACACGGCACTAGCAATTCAGGTGGTTTAACCAGACAAATTATCATCTTTATGAAGCAAGTATCACTTCGTAATAAATGTAACTTGTAGCTTGATTTACAGCAAAATCCTCCTCCTCTTACTTCCCTAATGAGACCTACTTAAGTCAGTGAGACTAGTCATGATGATAAGATAATTAAGTTTTTAGTACAACTCTGGTTAGTGAGTGGAATGCAGTTCTGAAATAATGAATCTACTAGCTGCAGCCTGATAATTTGAAGGTGTTGATGATTTGGGTATTATTAATGGGCTCTGAGGAAAGTACTTCTTACATTAAAGGTGTAAAAGAACATGGTGAACCCAGTGCAGAACACATTTCAGATCAGCTTTTAAATTAGAGTTGTTTTTAGATGGCAAAGTCAAAGTTCATGCAGTAAAACAGCAACAGCTGCAAACTGGCAGTCAAAAATGTCTATATTAAAATGGAAAGATTTACATGAATGTGTTTAAAAATGAGTGCAGACAGGAATGGGAGCTTCCAAGCAAGTTAGACAAAATTTTTAAGAGTGAAATGCCTAAAAATAGAGCTCTGAATGCATAGTTAGGCACCTATATAGAGGCTGCTTGATTTTCAGTTGTTCTGATCACCCAGAGCTCCCATTAACTTCAGGAGCAACTGTGGGTACTCAGCTGTTCTGGAAATCAAGCCACCTTTATTCGAGGGTCTAAATATGGATGTCTGTGCCCAAGTTTGGGGGAAAAAAAAGAAATACAAAAAAGGGTTTTGCTACAAAGACATTTTATAAAAGAAAGTAATAGCCAAGTTTCATTTTTTTCAAGTTACAATTCTTGAAAGTGAATCACCATAACAATTAATAGTGCAACATATCTGTGGCAGAAGATTTAGTCTGAGGTGAATGGAAAGCTGTTCCAAGAGCTGTAGCTCTTAATTAGCAATGTGAAACATTCCAGAGATATTTCATATTCTGCAACTGCAAAGTGTTGCCAGGCCACTTAAATCTTTTTCATAGTATTTCAGTGTTGCCATTAATAAGCTTTTCAGGCTGGTCTAGGAAAGACTTTGCAAGATTAACTTCACAAATCTGTATATATTAACTATTTAACTATTTCAGAATTACCATTTTTTCTGCTTTTGGATCAAGCACAACTGGCAGACCTGACCATCTTTTTAAATATTATAAAATATGAAGAAAGGAGAATCATCATATGCACTTGGATATCAGAAGATTTCTGGGGTTTATTTTCTTAAAGATCTCTTTTTATGAAAAGTAATCTTGAGCTGATATTGTGCCTAAGCCATTGGCAGGTCATGACAAGCTGCGTGATTGCCAGTCACATGGAGGAAAATCTGCAAGACAAAAAGAAAAATTACGGACTTATATACAACTATAAATTTATGTTAAGAAAGTAACAAACTAAAGGTGTGTCAGATGAAGAGGACAGATATCTGTTTGCATATCTGTGTGCATACCTATAAAAAAATGCGCATACCTTTTTATTCTTGCTCATAGGATCTCAACTTGGGGGAGTCTTGTTGCTTTCTTTGAAGCAACAAGATTCTTTTATGACTCGGAGGGATCTCCCCATTTACTCTAGTTTGCTATTAACTTCCTGACTGGGGCATTTTGCCTTCCGTGTTTTCAGATGCCCCAGCAGAACTAAGCCTGGAGCATGACTAGGGGCTCAGTGCAATCCTTGGCAAGCAAGAGCATCACTCCCCTTGGACACCGGGACAAGTCGTCACACGGGCGATCTTGCAAGACTCAGCCACAATGGCAGTGGCAACAGGAATGCTCAAGCCATGACCAGGGAAAGGATTTTAGGTCAAGAGCATGACAAAGGTAGCCCAGTAGGGAACCAAGACAATTATTATTCTAATTGCAAGAAGGAAACAGGGCTTTTCAACAGTCACAAGTATTCACCTTTCAGCTGTTCTGCATTTCTTAAGAGATGCCAGTCCTCCCGATGCTAGGGAAGGTGGGAAAAAGGAACAGACTGATGGGTTTTGTCCCCAGTTCCCTTACAACTTGTGTTCTCCCACCAGAAGCAGCAGTACAAGGACTCCTGTTTTTTTCTTGCTTGGAGCTAGTCTGATCTGATGTCCTGGGCTTAATGAACATTAAAAAGTTCAACAGCCCTGGTGGTTTAGTACTTCCCTCGTGGTTTAGTACTTCTTAGGACACTACAATGTGTTCATCTCTGCTCCATCTTGGATAGATCCCAGCGAGGTAGGTCACAGGCACAGAGGTCCAAACCCCTCTTCCTACTGGGAGCTACACTTTGCTGCTGCAATTGCAACTGTAATGCATGTAAGACTTCTCTCAGCAGTATGTTATGCGGAGTGAGACATGATTTTCACCATAGCATGGAAATATAGGCTGCACAGCTGCAGCACAGTGATGTGGAGGGTCTGCAAAGTATTCTGAGGGTCAGAAGTGCCAGCAGCTGCCATCCCTCTGAAAAAGCCCCTGTCTATGTACCACTCGAGCCTCTTCCCTCACTGCATTTGTGAATCTGGCCCAGGCGACTGCAAGCTGCCCACAACACCAGAGCCTCCCCGTAACGACAGGCCAAACTTAAAGAAACATTGGGCTGGAGTGAACTTGTCATTAGTAACAAATTAAATGTGCATTCCATTGTCTTTGAAACAGGACAAAACATGTGTTCTGCAAAAACAGTAAGCCAGCACAGGCAGAACGGTAACCTTTCTTATGCACCAAGTTGAAAGTTGTTAATAACTGACCTGTTTCTCGATATCTTCCAACAAGCTACTGGCACCCAGGCGAAAGAGCTCTGGTTTTAGCCACTCCACTCCTAGCTCCTCATGCACTAGCATAAGCCAAGAAAGAGCATCGTTTGCTGTCCGAATGCCTCCAGCAGGTTTAAATCCAACCTTTATAAAGAAAAAAAAAAAAAAAAAAAAAAAAAAAATAAATGGAATATAATTTTAGTGATTATTTTCGCTCAAAAAGCAACTAACATTTGTGTACCTGCAGCCTAAAAATGCCTGTTATGTGAATATATACATATATATGTGCAATGGGGAGTGGGGAGGCCACACTTTAGACCACATTTCACTAAGTGTCACAAACCGGTTTTGAGGTACCAGAGAGGACTTGGCCATTAGCAAATATTAGGCCAAGGGATTTAGGCAGAACCTAGGACTGCTGAGTATCAGCTGCTATCCATGTTGCAATCTAGGTCCAAATCTAGAACAACAAACACACATGTAATCATATAACATCAAAATGCTGAAGTAAAACACAGGATGTAACTAGACTCACATGGGGAGCAGCAAGAGAGGACTGCGCTTTATAAAAAGCCTGTGCACAACAGTTATACATGATTGGAGCTCTAAATGCTAACATATTTAGTGCTCTATTTTTTCATTAAAAATAATGCATCCAAGAAGTACATTTGCTGACTTTATGAACTATTTTCCCGGTGGCAATGACTTCACCAGAAATGGAAAGTGTTAGAGCTGTGAAACTTCTCTTCCCCCACATGCTGGATACCCTTTCAGTGCCTTGGTGACAGATGGGTGTCACACTCGATCAGATGAACTGCCAGGAGACACATGCCAGGAGATACCTGTCCTTGGGGAAACACTCCCTGATGCCCCTGATCCAATCTTCTGTGCAGAACCAGCAAGGAGGCGACTCAGTAGGGACTCTCCTAAGGCCAGACTTCTGGTCGCATGCCATTTAAATACATCTCATCCTGAGACCGAGCTTGCATGCAGCAGTTTAATAAATCCTTAATAAATCCTTGGAAAACAAGGAGAACTTGCAACAAGTTTTCTGCATCAAATATCAGGGAAATCGGAACCATCTGTGTAGTGGCACAATGCGATTCTTCTTATACTTCCCCCCACCATAAATCTTTATCTTGGGTAGTCCTTTCCATTTAGCCTCCTTCTGTGAGAATTAACATTCTGATTTCTGTGTGTGCACTCCTGAAACACCACTGCTTTGATGATTGCTCTGTATCTTATAGATATGTTAACAGAATAAAAAAAAAGTATCTGTTATTTAAATAGATATGATAATTTTTATAGTGATTTTGGGAAAAACAATCATAGAATAAATCCTTCTCTCACACTGAAGCATTCTGATAACAGTATATTTCCAATAAGATTATAAAGAATAGTAACAGGAAAAGCTTGATAAATCCAAAACACAAAGACTGTGTTTATGTGCATGGATGGATGTGTGAGTGTATGCATGCATCTGTTAACATTAGATTTCCAAAAGGAATTTAAACCACAGCAACTGGAAAAGCATCTTCTAGACAATAAATGAAAATAGTATGAATGCATTTTCCCTCAGGAAGAGAAATTCTAATCAAATTCACATTTATATTTCTTCCTGCAAATATTATAGCTCTTTCAGATAATTTATAGCAAAACCTAGTAAAACTCAGTTAGTAAAATAATAAAAAACACCATTTACCAGCTTTCCAAATGGCACATCTGACTAAAATAAAAACGCAAAAAGGCGGGGGAGGAGGGGGGCATTTAATTCAAGAGCAGTATAAAGTCCGGCTACCACTTTCCTGCTGTTTCACAGCATTTCATTATTTTGCTTAATAAGTTCATCTCCTCGAGAATTTTCTCTTCACCTTATATTATTAAAAGTAATAAGTTTTTCTGGATTGGGGGTTTTCCCAACAGAAAAACCAATTTATGTATGCCCTTCAATAATGACAGGAAAAGATTATTTCCCATTATATTGCACACTTTTCATATCACCACCACAGCTTATCATTCAATAAATGTTACTCTGCAACTTGTTCCTTTCCTCGAAGAAGTTTAATTTCTGCATTAACCTGTTTTTCCCAGCCAACGCCTTGCTGGAAAGCATCTCCTCGGCAGCAAAATTAGTTTGTTAAGGAAACCGTTTAGAAATCTCTTGTCACTGATAATATTGTCTTCGGTTAATAAAAGCATATAAAGTCAGTTTACATCTTATTCAGTCACACACATGCATGCAGACATAAGCACTCTTTCTTAATAACACATTTTATACTACGAATGCGTTCTTTTAACGCCAAAGGTAAATTCCACATTTATTGCCAATATCTCTACAAAGTCTGTGATAAAGCAGCAAAGCCTCCCCTTTGGCTGATGGCTCGTCCGGTCCGCACACGTGCTGAGGACAGGCACCCGGTCTGAGGTTGACAGCAACGCTGCTCCCACCCCAGCAGGTCTCTGGGAGCCCCTGGAGCTGCTGTGCTGCACAGGCAGATGTGGGCTGGGGAAGGGACGAGTGGGCAGCGGCGCAGCATCCATGCTGGCCTCACCCAGCCTGCTGTGGAAAGCTGATGGAAGTGCATCTGACCTGGTGTCACGTGCTCCCTAAGTTACAGCACCCACCAAAGCCAGCTCAGACCCCATCCCAGCACTCATACCATGCCCTAACATCCCACTGTCATCCCATCACACGGCCACCTGCAGAAGGGCCAGCTGGAGAGGTCCCCAGAAATGGGCAGGGTATCTTACTTAACGTCATGGTCTCCTTCCCCCAGGGCATAGGCATGGAGACAGACCCCTGCCAAACACCCACAGTGAGTCTAAATGATGGGCTTCCATTTGTCCCAGGACACAGGAGGCGCAATGGGGATTTAAGGCTTCCTAAGGAAACTCCCTCCTCTTGTCCTGCTGTGATGTGAAGATGGAAGCACGGGCAGCCCATCACAGGGTCTGCCCTAAGCTCCTCACTCCTGCCCACCTCCAAGGACATCCCATGACCACAACCTGTCCAACACATAGTATGTCCTGGGACGTTATGCTCCCCTTGCCCCATCCCTGCTCCCAGGAGGCTCCATCCCACCAGCTCCACTTCTCTCAGGACCATCCTGTCTCTCCGGCCAAGGAGAAGAAAAGCAGAATTTACCCCTTGGCCCAAGTCAGAAAAGACAGCCATGTACCCTGGACAATGGCTGTAAATTAGTGCAGCTCCATGGAAGTTCATGGAGCTGTGCCAATCCCTGTCAACTCCAGATGGGAAGCTACCCTTAACAGAGGTGATTGTTTAAACACATTCAAAGACCAAGCAGCAGGGGATGGATTAACAGCACGTGTTTTGAGGGAATGGAACCACAGCTAGTCATGGGAGGAAGGTCCAAGAGGTGTCTTGGTGGCTCTTCTTGTTGAAAATGAAGTAGTTGTTGGCAAAGAATACAGGGAATGTGACAGCAAAGGCCCATCACCTATTGTTTATAGTATCACAGAAACTAACATGAGCAGACTTGTATGCTTTGTACTTTATAAGTGGTGGTCTTGTTTTCCTTTAAATAAATCTGTGTGGTTGATCTCTAGAAAAGCCGTGCGAATCACCTTATTGCCAGTTTCCCAGTGGAAATCCCTAATGGCTCGCATCATAACTACTCCCACTGGCAGAGTGGCGTTTACGATTTCTTTTCCTGTAGACGTCTTTATAAAATCAGAACCTTAAAAGAAGTAAAAAAGCATTATGTTAGTTTCAGAAAAAAAAAATCCAACAAATCTGCACAAATATCCTTCATGCCCTCCAAGTATGTCCTTATACCTCACAATAATTCTGCAGCTTTCCTCCTCCTGCCCCTATGATACGGGAATTAACCTTGCTATGGCTGAGGATAAAACAGAAGACTAAGATATTCCTTAAACTTCAGAGGAATTACATCCTAGGGTGGAGAGAGGAAGGGAACAAGCAAGCACCTCAGTGCTTAATTTTTTGCTCGAGCTATCAGACCAACAATCTCTTCTAAATCTAAATAAAAGACTATTTATACATGTTTGTTGGTGTGTATATATGTATCTACCTATATCTATGTATGTATGCGTATATATATGCAAGCATAAACCTCCAACACAAATTAATCACAATAAGGTTGATGATTTCCTCTGAAAAATGTTTATCTATAAATCAACATTTTAATATTATCACAAAGATCTTTTTGAATAAAAACAATTTTCATCATGTTTTTAATTAAACTTTGTATCCATTTAGTGTCATATTCGACAGTCAGGTAACCTATCATCTCCCACAGCTCTTTAAAGAGAAAAGAAAGAAATCCCATGTGTATTCATAAAATCAGCTCTGTGATACTGCAAACAGTGGAAAAAAACTCCTTTCTTATGTATTTTGTAATTGTAATATTGCAATTTAATGTATTTTAAGCCATGAACAAATGCAATGCCAAAACAAGGTCAAAAGCATCAGTGCTATTTAAAAAAGCGGAGTTAAGGTTGGCTTTTTTTTCCTGCCTTCTCATTTGTGTACACTGCCATCCTGTCCTACTGTACATCTTGAATTCTTGTGTAGTGGTTTTATAAACACTTGCTGTTCTGGGTTGGATTTAAATGAATCCTTCAATACAGTATTCTGTTTATAAAGAGCTAAGAAAGTCTCCCTCACAAAAACAGTTGGCACTGTCTGATCCTGCATTGGCACAACACAATGACAAAACTCCTTTAACTGCATCAGGGCGTCCTTCATCCCTAGGAAGCTACTTCTTGGAAAAGGTGTACCATGGGATCATTAATTATCAAAATTAATCGAGAGGAGAAGAGGGCTAATTCACATACAGTGCAGTAGTGCCTCATACACTTAAGTCAATTGGACCTGCATCTGCTTCCACTTCAAATCTGGCATAGGGTCTGTTTTTTCTCTGAATGATGATGCCTCTACAACATCCTCTGAAGAGCAGTGTCACTCCTTGCTCAAAAGCAGAGTTGCTTGGCCACATCTGGCTGTGTACTGCAGAGCCCTGTGTCCCTCACGAAGGCTGGCACACACCTAGGTCTCAGCCCCATGGGAAGTTGGGACAAAGCCAGGCATGTTTCTGCATCCAGTAATTCAGGTGTACTCCAGCTGTATCATCAACATGGAACCTAGGTCTTCTCTGTAGGCTTCCAGCCGAGGCACTAACTCAGTCCATTAGTGGTTAAATTGCTCCATCATATGATATCTCCCTTTCTAAGTAGAAATGAACCCTCATGAACAAAGATCTCACCCCGGAGAAAAAGCAATATGGAAAAGAGGCAATTAGCAGTTACTGAGCTTTGCAAAGAGCTGTGCCCATATGAGAGACAGCAGAAGTACAACTTTGGAACTACTCTCTTTCAGAGATGCACTGCGGACATCCAACAGTCACATTACACAAATAATAGCAGAAGAGAAACTTTAACATTGCCAAATTGTATTTTTAATTTCCCTTTTGAAATGTAGTGCTTAAAGTCCTTCAGTGCAATACTTTTCATTTTTTTTCTAGTATAAGGTAAGTCAAAGCTTTTGTAAGTCTTATAATTACAAGTCTCTACGGTACAGTTTCATTAAAAACTTTCATTAAACAACAGCTGCCCTTGTATATGGTCTTCTAATCAATTTGGTCAAACAGAATGACTTCTAATCAGCTGTTGATAAAAATAGAAGATGAAATTTTAATTCTAATAGATTAGCCACAAACTCAAGATAGTCTTCAAAATCCATCTAGCTCTATTCTCCAGTGGATTTAACGACTATTCAGCAACTCATTACTAAATAGAACAAGATGAACATTTTCCAGTTCATTAAAGAAATGTACTATGTATTTTTGCATTGTCCTCATGATTCGTTACAGGGAGTCTTAATTACAAGATAATGGATATTGGTTATTAAATGCAGACTCCAGTAATGAAGCTCTATTCATTTGCGAGCCTCAGAGACTGCAAAGAGGGGAAAATAAAATTACTAGCTTCAAAAGATTAACGGATCAAATTATTATTCAATTTTGAAAATCTCATTCAGACTTCATAGAAACAAGAAGAGATTAAAAACTAGTATTAGTACAAAAGTACTGCATTTATATATTTATTTTTAAATAATATCTTAAGGCTATTACTGAAATAATCAGCTTTAGATGTGATTATTAGGCAAACATACAGCCAATTTAGTAGCATCCTTTAACAATGGAAACAATGCATTTTTATTTCCTGAACAAATTCTATTTATGATACAAGAGCCGGCTAGTAGGATTCCATACAGAGCCTTGTAGAGCACAGAAGATGTATGCGAGCAGAGAGCACTACGATGCAAGGTATTCTAAACGTTTGTATCTCACTAATGAAAAGAGGGATAAAAAAAAAAAAAAAAGAAATCAACTGCTGCTTTAGCAACCACATCATTAAGAAGAACTTATGCCAACCTTGTAATAATAACAGAATTTCATCAATTCTATTTTTTTTTCATGTTTGTATAAACCAAAACCTAAGGAAAGAAATTCTGGAAGAGTTTCATCTCGAAATTTAGGGGATGGTTTAGAACCTGAAATTTATCACTCATTCTCCCACTAGCTCTTCCTAAATGTAGACGTGCATAAAACACAGCTAATGCCAAAATATAGGCTGCATGGCCTTCCTTAGGATAAATTACATGATGCAATCAAATATTAATTCACTGACTTAAAAGAGAGCCTGTCAAGGTAGATTTCTATGACTAGTAAGTCAGGAAAAGGCCAAAGAAAAATGCAAGATTCGCCCAATGTGAAACCAAATCATGTTTTTCCAGGGAACTGAGTGCAACTCACTAAATCAGCAGTGAATGCAGACACCAAAGCTCTTCTCTAACTCAGCAGTGTGGTCCACCCGCTTCAGAGGGCTTGTTGCAAACGCCCTAAAGCATCTGCAGGTGGCACATTACAGCACCAAGGCCCATGAAGCACAAATACTTCAGCCTAATTTAATCAAAGATGGAAATCTGAATAAGTCTTAAGATATTTGAACAGTACTGTGGGTCATCAAAAGCAACTCCGTTGACAGTCAGGCCATTCGGGCTGTAGCCATGTCTTGATAAATTAGGCACAGCATTTTAAGACATTAAATGCCCTCTTTTCTTGCTTTCTCGCCCCTCTGCCACTGTAATGCAGCAAAAGCTGTTCAAACTAAGCCAGCTGAATTTGCACATGCTAAAAAAAAAAAAGCAGTGTCTCCCTAGCTTGTTCTCTGAGTCAGTTCCTGGAGGTTAAGACAAACTCCAATACCTTAGATTAGTTTTCAGTACACATACAGCATTAGTTACTGTGGCACCTGCACAGAGGTACAAGTCTGGTATAGAGAATCCAGTAACTTAACAAAGGTCTCTCCACAAGCATTTGCCAAAGCAGTAAAAAGAATATCCTGGTCTCCTGAGGGCCAGAACACAGCTGTCACAACTGGCCCATCTCGGTGCTACCCACCCATGTCATTTCAAACCACCACAAATTTCTCCAATCCTCGTAAAACAGAATCGGTCGGAGCAGGACAACCGCAGAACGTTACTTAGCTGACAGCATTCAGGAAACATATTATGGTTCCATAATTAAGCAATAAGGAATAATAAGCATTGTAACAATCATAGCGTAATCACAACCTTTTGGTTGGGAAGTGCCTCAAATGCCCTTGGGGAATGATTATCTCCTGATAGCTGTAGACTCTGTGTTGTTGCCTTACTCTTAATAAAGAACAAACATGCATTTGGCAATTTTAAACAA
>JAVCKT010033842.1:0-25646 GCA_032273925.1 Rhynchotus rufescens
CTTCATGCTTATTCTGTGCCTCCATCTCTCCCTCCCTCCCTCTTCTTTTTCTTTTTTTTCTTTTTTTCTTTTTTTCTTTTTTTCTTAAGAAAATAAAACACAGGTCATGCAAAGATGACACAAAAATCAGAAATACAGGCAGGGAGTGAGAGACAGGAAGTGTGGATTCATAGTGACTACCAGTAATGAGTTGAGCACCGGCCACTGCTGGTAATTTGTTTTTTCCTGTGTCATAACTGCACAGCTCCTCGCTTGGTGTGGTCCTTTGAAGCAATAACCTTTTCATTCACATTTGACAAAGGAGGAGGCAATAAAATGCTCCTGTATTTCAGCATGTGAAAAGAGACTGTTAATGTTTCAAGCACCACACCATGGGAGCAAGTTCTCCAGCCCAAAAGAGAACATGTTGCTTGGAATACGCTGTCCCAGGCAATATTTTTGACATGTATAAATACAGAAACAGAATTAGAGGGTTGCTCTAAGTTATAATGTGGATTTTCCAAAAATAAACAGTATCCAAACCTCTCCCTGTTGGCTTCGCTTGCAGGCCCCTTTCTGGCAGCCGTCCCGTTGACTTCACTTGACTCCGGCTGCCACTGAGGCTGGTTCCAGATTTTTTTCAATCCAGTCAAAAAATCTGAAATAACTAAACAGTGTTAGACTGCAAGTTTGCATCTTATAAAATACCAGGAAAGTTAATAGCAAAGGTTATATAAAAATAATGAACAATAAAGGAAATATTACTTAAGGAACAGCCCTTTTCCTGTCATGGCTCACGTGTTACACACATGTACATTTTTGCACAAAAACCCCTTTTAAAAACACTGATGCTTCCAGCTTTTCAGATCTGAATTTGTCATTGTGTGTGTAAAGACCACACAGAGCACAAACCCTCTAAACAGTCTACTTGGTTTTATACCCATTAATTGTTTTTGCTGCCAGACAGAGGGAGATGTATCACCAGCAGGCTAATATATAAAGCTAAGTGCCACCTTGGCAGGCAGAGCAGGGCAGTCATATTCAGTGATTTTTATAGCACCTTCTCCCCAAGGGCCACAGTGCACTTTACAAGCACGATTGAATTAAGCTTGTCAGCAGTTTCCATGGGAGGTAAATATTTCTCTTTACCTTGAAGAAGGGAAACTGAGGCACCAATGTTAAGGCCCCAGAAAAACACTTAGCTGCCTGCTTTCAGTCATTGAAATGTCTCATGTGATTTAATTAAACACCTACTCAAGTGTCTACTCAAGTGATGCCCATCCATCCACTTACTACAGCAGGAAAGCGGGAATTTCTGCCGGCACCAGCTCCAGGGGCCAGGTTTGCCTCCTACCCCGAGATCCAACACAACCCAGCAGAGCTCTCCCACCCTGCAGGAAAGCACCTTTCCTAAGCAAGTCCATCCCACCCCTGGCCAAAGCTGTGTGCTCTCACCAGCATTTGGATCTTGGCTTTCCTTGCCCAGCCTTGCCTTTGGCAGCACTAACACCCGGATAAAGGGAGTTGCTCCTGCCCCTCGTTGCACAGGACTTCCTGCAATTTAGTACTCACCAAGTGAGGCGCAATGTTAAGGTGCAGCGTAAATAAGGAGCCATCTACAGAGCTTTTAAGGTCAAGCGCTTTTAAAAAGCAGGGTTGTATAACCCAGGGTTTTCATTGTTTTTTTTATTGCCTATCTCCATATTGATGGGCCAGCTTAGACTCAAATTGAATCAACTTTTCAATTGACATACAGATAATACATAAATACTCTAATTAAAAAGATAAGCTGCAGTTTGAGCAAAGAGGCTTTAGGGAAGGGCTGGTTGTTGTGCACCTACTGGTCGCACAGTGAGAGCTGGCCAGTGCTCTCACACAAATCAAGGTGATTTTTTCCTGTGATTCTCTGGAAGGAGCAACACCAAGCAGCAAAGATCAGGCCTGGACCAGGACCAGGTCCAGGCTGCTCCTTGGCCAGGCTCAGCCCTCGCATCTGTTAAACCCCCATGAGTAACGTGCACACTCATTGCTCAGGATGTGAACTCGCTGCACGTGGCTCCGCATCTGCCTCGCAGGAGCTGGGCTGGCACCAGCCTCCTGGAGCCCCTGCCAGGACGGCGGCTCCGCGTCCGATCCTGCTTCCTGGGTTTGGATTCCGCAGCCTGGCTGCTCCGCGGAGCACCGCTCGCCGCCCTGCCGAGCATGGGAACACGCCGAGCAGGGTCTGCTCCCGGAGAGGGCAGCTTTTCCTGCAGAAAGGCCCGTTTGCAGCCACATTTTTCCTCTGGGCTTCCATCCAGCAGAGCTCGCCACAGATCCCTTATCTTGTTTACTCACCGTGTGACACTGTGAGACAGAGGAGGGAGCTCCGGAGGAGGGAGTCCCGCTCGAGGGGGCATCCTCACCCACCCAGCACCCCTGAGGACCCTGCTCCGAGGGCTGTCCCTCACCTCCACCACATCTGCTGCCCATCATCATCCCTGCCCAGCCCTGCAGCCGCTTCCGGAGGCCGTTTTCCAGCATGAATCACAGCGGCTCGTTTGCTATTTTCGGTAGCTGCTAAGAATATGACAAATTTTCCCTAATCCCCATGAATCCAATAGCCACACAGTCTTTTGCTACCATAAACAGTAAAGAAACATCTAATCCAAGGTTTAAACTGGATCTAGGAGGGCTCTGCTGCCCTTCCCTGCGCAGAAGAGATCATTTGGACATGGTTTTGGCATCCTGGCCTCCAGGCTCTCATCTCTCCTGCACGCGGATGCCTGGAGCTCGGCTTGCCAGGGGAGCGCTCGGATTAACAAGAACATTTGCACCCTTTGCAAGGTCACGGGGCAGAGCTCGTCCTCTGCCCCCAGCTCTCATCTGCCACAGCAGCTGCTTGGGATTCACAAACCACAACAGAATAAATCTGGAAGTGAAAGGGGGAGGGATTTACCCTGCCCCTTCAGGCCCTGCTTCCCAGCCCTCCGTCTCACACAACTGGGGGAGCAGGAGTCAGAACAGCCTGGCAAAATCCACCAACTTCAGTGGATGCTGGAGCTGAGGTCCCCAGGGCTGCTGTGGATGCGCACTGGCTAAACCCCAGCCTGCAACAGCAGCCTCCTGGGGCCCTGTCACATCCACCTTTCCTTCTGCCATATCCCCATTTGCCTGTTCCAACAGAGGATTTAATACTCTGTCCTGCAGTAAAGACCTGATCCTTCCTCCAGCACCTGAGAGCAATGCCCGCTTTCCAGCACAGGTCTTCACAAGCAGGTGACTTGCTTGCAGTGCTTCCAAAGAGTCCTGGGGGACTGCAAGTACTTCCTTATCTGATTATCACATTGCCTGGTGACTGATTGGGAAATAAAGAAGTCATATCCAAAAATCTATGCAAAAATCACAAGATCTTGTAATCTTTAAAGCAACATCAGCTTGGAGACAGGGCCTGGCTGGCAATGAGCTGACCCCTACGTGGGATTCCCATACTTCCTCAATTATAAAAATAGGGAAAAAAAAGCTGCCATTTTATTCAAAACCTTAAGGGCAGACAAAATCATGAGAAAACATGAGCTTTATTGCAATGGATATTGACTGTAACTCATTAAGACGTTAAGGTATTGACATTCTGTTTGATGGGAGAGCATCTGATAGTGACCGTACATAACTGCGTTACACAGAAAGCCAGTATCAACACATCATAATGAGTAACTAATGATGTCTGTGGCCTAACGGGGTGATTAAAGCAGTATCCTTTGATCTGTGTCACTGACTTGATTTAATGTCATGCCAAGATTTAATTTCTGCACATCACCAGGGAGATCCAAGTAATTTGAGGAAGTTGCTAGCTGCATCCCTACAGTGCTGGGGGATGCTGGTGGCAAACACAACCATTTTGGGAGCAAAACCAGCCCAGAAGGCTCCACTGCTGTGGGGAGGTCCCCCTGCTCTACAAAGCCCTTCCCTGTGCCCAACAGGACCCTGTGTCCCCCCAACTGCCCAGCCCTTGCTCTGCATTTGGCCTTTTCAATCTGCTCCTTGCAGGGTGCTACCATCAGCCAGTTCTTCCATTAGGAAGACACTTTTTTTTTTTTCCCTCCTCCTCCTTCCCTCTCTCTTTTTTTCTCTCTCTCTTTTTTTTTTCTCTCCCCCTCTTCCCTTTCTCCCCACTTCCTTTTCCTTCACCTCACCCTTTTGTGCCGAGCAGGACAGTCTGCCACGCTGCACCAACCCTCAGGATTTTGTGTGCCTCTGACTGCAGTGCCCTGCGCTAGTCACTCTTGTTTAAACCTTTGTACGTGTCCTGTAGGAACATTCCTGTAGGAAGGAAGATTCCTATGTGCCCATTCTCCAGGAGAGGAATGAGGGCGCCAGGTACCAAAGCCTGCACGTGCCACCAGAGATGCAGAGGTTTCCCAAGCTACCACACATGGCCGGTGATTTATCAGCTCGTGGACAATGGAGAATTTGCAGACACAGGCTTGATTAAGCAATGCTGCCCCGGGGTCGCAGCTGCCACATTTCCCTTGATATTTCATTCATGAGGAGATAGCAGCAAGACAGAGGCTGACCCATGGTGAGACCAGAGGCCTGAGTGACCAGAAGGGGACACCTGGGCCGAGCAGGACAAGCCCATGGCCCCTAGCAGCTCCCAAGCCCTCCCAGCTCAGGGATGTGCTGAGCCCAGGACAGCAGCGGCATTAGCAGCCACCGAGGATTTCACCCCCATGAAACATTTGTATTTTAAGCATTGCAGCAGTCCTTCCTAATGAGGACTACTTTACTTGCTAACAACGACTCATTTTCTCTCCCAGTCATCTTAATCTTGAGAGATAATTAGCATCAAAAGGATCATTGAGAATCAAGCTCTGGGTACCTCCCTTGGACAGGAAACTATTTTGCTTGATGAATAGACCGTTTTTACAAAGGGCTTTTTCCTGTGCAGAAATAACTGCATCCTGGCTCCAGATGCGGGGGTGTGATAGGACCCTCCCAATTCAATCCGCATGGCTCCCTCCCGGGGCAGGAGCGGGCACAGCGGCAGGTCTGGGGCTTAGCAGCTCCCTTCCGCCACCACAATGTCTGCAAATGCTGTGATCGGGAGTGAAACACAGGCCCACCCTCCAGCTCGTGGAAAGGATTCAGTCCCAGCTTTCCCTCCAGGTGGGCCCTGTCCCACCATGGTGCTCAAGATTGCCTCAGTTTTAGGCTTTCAGCACTCATTCTGGTCTGTAACATGGACATCGTGGCACGTGAAGCTCCAGAGGGTTCAATGCAAGGATGAAGAAACCACTTACCCCCACCTCATGGAGAGGCCCTACTTACCAGACACAGCTCCATTCCATCAGTACTGGAGTGCTCCTGGGGCGGGTTTTATTGGTGCCAGGCAAGGGAAATGCAGCCACCTGGGTCTCCATGGGCTGCTCCACCTGGGGCTGCAGCCAAATCACCCCGTTTGGGGCCCTGCTGCGGCTCGGGTGGAGAGGAGGCCAGGGAGACACTTCTCCCCACACCGGACTCCTTCCCTCTTGCTGCCACAGCAATTTAATTCATGCTAAGTTATCACTCAGCGAACAAAGTCTGCAGCACTCTGGTGGCTTTCCAGGCTATGCCCAGGGCACCAAGCCCAGCTGATATCCCTGCTCACACTAATGTGCAGGAGGCACATGGGGGGTTTAGGCAAAGCCAAGCCGGGCCCTGCTTAGTGCCACCTCCTCGCACTATGTGGGCAGGGCCGGCCTGTGGACGCTCACTGCAGGGCCACGTGGGCCACATTATTTAAAACACCCTGACGGGAGATGCCGAATGCTGGTGGAGGGGCAGGAGGGGTCTGCGGTGCCTCAGCGCCGCGTCCAGGGGCCGTGTGGCAGGAGAGGGACCAGGGCGCAGAGATGAAACGACAGCCTGAAGAGAAGGAAAGGGGTGAAAGCTCAGCAAAGCCGAGTATTAGCAGTTTCAGAAAGCCCTGCAATCCCACATGGGGCCGCAGGGTCAGCGCGGGCAGCCTGGCCCTGCCGCCATCCCCTCCGTCCCCGTGCCTGGCAGGCCCTTTCCTTGCCCTCCAGGGACTCATTTGGAGCAGCTTGTGAGCAAAACCCGCGGCAAGGCGGGACCTGGGCACTCGTGGGGACGGTAGAGAGGCCAGGCCGGGGTCCCTGGGCTCCCCTTTGGTGACAGAGCACCCTGCTGTGGCACTTCCCCACCCTCAGCCCTGACACCCCCCAAGGTGGGTGGCCAGCGGTGCTTTGGTTTCTGAAACGGTCATGGGATATCGACCCCAAAGGGAGTCCTTGGACCAGATGCATTTTAGTGCCTCTCTCTTGGCTTAGCAGTAAAAAGAAATTGCACACCAGGGCACAATGTGCAGACAGTGCCACGAATAAAATATCGTCAGCAGAGTCCAGACTATCCATCAGAATAAATGCAGCTGATGCCGTGATTTATGGGACAAAGATGAAGGTTTAATCCTCCTCTCAGCAGTGCAGCCCAGTTTGCAACAAAAACCTGTTAAGTTTTGTGGCACCCGCTTCATCACTTCATTAGGAGATAGAGAGAAAATGGTTCAATGCATTGCTGAATCTTTTACAGACGGGGCCTCTCCTCCCAGCGCTCTGCAGTGAAGGGTAATCTCTGCGATCAGCCCCCCGGAGAAGGACCCTGTGGGATTACAGAGCACGCAGGCATTAACAACAGTGACAGGAAAGGAATACAATATCCCTTTAAACAATTAAATATTGATCCTGTGGGCCTGAGGTGGACTCCATCACACAAAAGGAAACACCTCTGCGAATTAGCTTGGTGACATCCATACCCTTAGACAACATAAAGGAAACCAAGATCATTTGCTTCGCTTATTTTCTTAATGTCTTTTTTTTTTTTCCCCCTTTTTCCCTCAATTAGAGGAATACATCTCTCATAAACCACACGCACGTTGCACGGTTCACAGGCGCTTTCCTTGCGGCCCGTCCTGCCCCTTCCCCTTGCTGGGGCTGCCAGGTCCCCCACCTGCGCCCCCCACATCCCTGGCTGCCCCTGCCCACGTCCTGCCCCACGGTGCGGCCGGGCCCCGGGTGCTGCCACCCGCCCCGGCTGCGCGGGGGCAACAAAAGGAGGCAAGAAATGTCTAAATTTAAAGTGCTGGAAAATCCAACCTTTTATTTACTACATTTTTGTGACTACATAAACGCTGAAACATTGTAACACTGAAAAGCATGATGACATCATCACTTGCTTTTTTATTTTTTTTTTATTTTTACTTTTTTTTTTTTTTTTTTTTTGCTTAGCAAACACAGCAGATGATATTGCACGGCATAAAGTGAGAACAGTAGCAAAGCTTAAAAAAAAGTAACTGAAGTCTTAACGCAGTACAGGAGATACTCATAACCAAACCAGAATAATGCCTAGTGCATTACACTTGTCGCTACACACAAAAATACAGAAGAAGAAGCGCTCGACTAAGAGAGAGACTGAGGAAATATCAGCAATCAACTGTAATCAGGTACAATAATCAGTCTGAAATGCAACGCATAAACTACTGCTGCTTTCTAATGGGCCAACTGAAAATGACAGCGATGTCGTCTTTTAGCAAAATCTTCTCTTTGTTCTCCTTTATTTTTTCCCTCCCCTTTTCCTGTATTTATTCTTTCCTCGCTCTGGAAGAGCTCCCTCTTGCCCTTGGAGGATTTCCTCCCTCTCCTGATCCTAGACCTGCTGATTGTCTTTGGCGCCCTCTTGGTGTGAGGAAGAACCGAGCTGACTTGAACGTGGAAACGGCCTCGCGTTTCCAACACGCAGCCAAGTCCTGCTGGGGCCGCGGGATGGAGCGGAGCGGGAGAGGGGAGCTGGGCCGGGGCACCCCACGTCGCCCGCGGCCCCCCGGGCTCTGCGCTTGGCTCGGGCTGCACGGTGGACACAAGGGTTATGAAGACAACTACCAAAGCGGGTGAAAGGCAATGCTTGAAAGTTTATTTTCATTTAATACTGTCGTTCGGTTCAGACTGCGAAACTAGAACGATTCCACAATGATTATGCAATAAATGCAGAATATACCATGAAAAAAAATCAAACTGCTACAACAGAAAAAGAAAACATTTGCTCCTAAGTACAGTTCTGTCCAGTGTTTAATAGCTAATGCTGAATGAATAGACTAACACTTTGACTGCCCCCTTCGTGTGAAACATAACTCATTGCACGGCATCGGTTAATGCAGTAAAAGCAGACATTTTGCCAATGCTTACCAACAGACCATTCAATGATCCTGCATTTCAGAGCATCTTTATTGCCCCATTTCAATACTCCAAGTATAAAAATGTATCTAGAAAGTGTAACTTCTGATCAAAAGCTCCAACCCTGCCCTCGTCCTTCCCTCCCTCAACCCCTCCGCTATCCCCCCAACAAAACGACGTACACCGTGAGCTCCGCTACTGTGCATGAAAAGAATATTTAAAGAATATTTACATCCGTCACAAACCATGTCAGTACACAACATTCAGCCGAAACAGAATCTATTATTTACGCAAAACAAAACACAGGAGAGTGGCATCCTATTTTCTGTGCCGTGATGCCACCGTCGGCTTTGCGGAATTGTCATTATTTCCTTTTTGTCTGTTTGCTTTGACTCAGAACTGCATTTTCCCCCTCGGAGCTACACGCGGGCAGCACCGGTTCCAAATTCAAGTTAGCTTTGCTCCCAAGTCTCGCGCCCACTACTTGCTCTACCCGTGCGAATGGCAAATGAAAAACAAAAAAAAACCCAAAACTCAGCAAAGTCTCTCACAAATGCCAGTGCTTTTTTTTTTTCTTTTTTTTTTTTTTAAACATTAAACAACTCTTTAAATTCTTTGGATGCGCAGGTCTTACCTGCAAAGTAACCTTTCTAGAAAAAAGACAAATAAATTAAAGGAAAAACCACACTCATAATGCCTTTCTGCTTTCTAAGTGACAAAAGTACTACCTTGAAACACTCATTTTGGCATGTACAGTTTGGGGGAGGGAGGCCCGGGGGAGATAACCTGGCAGTGTTTGTAACACACGTTGAAGTGCCTGCTAAGACAAGCCTGAAGATACACCCTGCAGTCAAGAGAAGCACTCTCCTTCAGTTTATCTCAGCATCAACAATGAAAAGATTGTAACATAAAGCTTTGGCCATTTTTGAATCTACTATATACATTTTTTTTTCTTTAAACTACATAGTCATAAATTAAAGCACTGATTAAATAAGCGTATACAAAATGTAATTAAATTAAAAATCACAGCACATTATAGAGAAAAAATAGGAACCATTTATCACAGCAGAGAATATTTTTTTTTTTACCCTGTGAAAAGAACATTGACGAGGAAACACAAAGCCTCCTAATTCAAACGAAAGCAAACAAAGCCATTTTCCCTTTCTTGCGTTCATGGCAAACAGGAATCTTTACCCACTCTGAAACATTTCCAGGAATAAGATCTTTCTTGAGTACAACAGAGAAGTTCTGCCAAAAAGAAGAAACCCAAACCCGAACCAAACAATAAAAAAGAAATGTACAAACAAAACAACCCCTACAAAATAAATAAAAATTATAAAGCTTTTTTTTTTCTTTTTTTTTAAGTAACCTTAACAATTATCAAACTAGTAAGTTCTGCCTTATCACATAGACTCTCTATACAACATAACCCTAAAGATTTATTACTATGAGGTATTTGGAGGAATTGGTAAAAGCAATGCACGGCCTGTCTGGGTTGAGGGACTCAAGCTGCTTTCAAGGGGAAAGAAGGAGGAACCTTTGGTTTGTCAGCAAGAAAGTGGAAAAAAACATTTTCCTTTGGTATCAAAGAAAGTTTCATTGCATGGTTGCACGGCAAAAAGCACCACGGTGAAGAATTATTCCTTTTTTTTTTTTTCATTAGTGGCCTTTCTAAGAGGCTGAGGTATTCAAAGAGTATAAGGTGAGAGATAAAGAGGTCAACAGCGGTTTAACACTTTGGTTCAAGCAAGGCACTCGTCCTATGAGTTTACAAAGTTTGCAACATGTTTGCCTAGAGCTTTATTATTATTATTATTATTATTATTATCCTTAGAATCGTCAGCAGTAGCAGTTGTAGTAAGAGCAGTATTCCTAAGGTCAGGATCATCATTATCACGAATGAAGACAAGTTCACACACTGAGTGAAGGGTGAGGACGGGGTGTGGGGATAGGGGTTGAGAAGGAGGATGAGTTCCCTTTACAGACCAAGGCCGTGCATGAAAAATCTTTGGTATTCTTTGGTATCATCAATGTGATTAAAATCACCAATGGAAATCGAGTGAGGTAGCGTCTTTGGTTCACACTATAAATAGTAGATCTTTACACACTTTTTTTTTTCTTTTTTTTCTTTTTTTTTTTTTTAACACGTGGAAGTAGCTATTCCTTACCTTTTGCTTCTTTGTCTTTAGCAAATAGTTACCAAATGTATTGTAAAGCTAACCACACCACAATAATAAACCAGAAGGCTAAGCAAAGTCTCAAAATTAGCCTCTGGACCTTTGAATGCACCCAAACGCAGCTAGATAGAAAAGGGTAAGTGCTTTCTCTTTGTTTGCTAAATGCATAGTTTTCTTCCTTATGTACAAAGGAGGAGGAAGAGGAGGATAGAAGGAAGCGTAGTAGAAAGAAGGACTGTTTTGGGGGGTAAAAATGCCTTGTTTGTGACTCAGGTGAGGAGAAGTGTCCTAAGACTCTTTGGTATAAGAAGATGAGTGGTGTTTCCAGCCCCCCGGGGAGCAGGATTCCTGCAGGGCCTTCCCGGGCCTGCCCTTCCCGGGAACGCGGCCCGGTGTTGGGCATCGCGCGGAGCCGGAGCAAAGCCGCGAGCGGCGCCTCCTCCTGGTTGGGTTTGCTTGACCTGAGTGAGGAGAGCGGGACGAGGCCCCTGGAGAGCAACGTGGGGCGGCCAGTAGCCCTGCTGGCCTTTTGGTTTGGCTTTGTAGGGTTTCCTGGAAAGCGAATCATGCGGTTTGCGACGGGGATGGATTCAGACATCCCACCTCTGGGCCAGCCTCCCCTCTCAGGTCGTTATGGACATTTTTGGAGGCCTCCTGTGAGCGCAGCGCCTGTTCCCAACGCCCTGCGCCTTCAAGCCAGCGTTGGCTGAGCCCAGCCTCCCGGTGCGCCCAGCCACCGCCGGCTTTGCTCCCTCTCCTAACTGTTCCGGTCGGGTTTAGGTCCTTTTATTTTTTTTTTTTCCCTTTTTTCTTTTGGTAATTCAAAACTAATTGTCATTTTGTCAGGAAGCCAGTCCTGACTTTCTCAAACAGAAAGAATACCTTTAACACGATGGAGACTAGATTTTCTGTATAATTTGCAGTGTAATTTCAGAAAAAGATTCACCTTCATGGATGACTTGCTAAGAAACGATAAGAAAAGAGGTGCACTAAATAATCCGTCCATGCTCCAGGCAAATACATTGGGCAGCCTGCTCAGAGGTAAAACAGCTTTGCAACGAGAATAAATAGCTCCATAGGTATTTGCTTCAGGTTTTGAAAGTAAGAAAAGTGTGAGCTTTGTTCATTCAGAGTATGAGGTGCGTATTGCTTCTGGGAAGAGTGTTTTTGTTCTTAATGGCTTATAGAAAAACCAAAAGTTTATACTTAAAAAAAAAATCCACTTCACATCTACCATTTGTGCATCAGCTTTGGTGGGTATAGATACAGAGCGTGCATGTATACATATACACACTCACATAAAAATATGTGTGTGTGTGTATACATACAGAATTAAACTCAAGGGCTTGCGGGTGTGTGTATCAGAGATCCTGACATTGCATATTGGGTGCAAATTTAATGCTGGTATGAAAGTTCTCTTTGGTTTCAGCAAGTAGTCTCGAAAGACAATACATTGGAAATACTAAAAAAAGTGGTAATGTACTTTGAATTTCCCTGCATTTTTAAATTCTCAAGTTTTAAATAAATAAGGCTTTATTTTTGAAACTATAAGTTACACAGCAGTGTTTTGCTGGAAAAAAAACCACTAGTTATCACTGTCCTTTATTAATTTTATACTAATGAGACTGCATTTATAAGATACTTTTCATGTGAGCTTATTAATATTTCTAGGTCAATTATATCTCAGTGGGAATGGAACGTTTTAAAAGAAAGTTTGCTAAAATTTAAGGTAAGCTAGAGACTCTACAAACTCACAGATTATGTCTGCTTTGTCCATGTTAAGGTGGGTTTAACATTGAAAAATGTGGAGAAACATTTGGCGCCCAAAATCCTGTTTTCATTTGATTTTATTTTAATAAAGAGATATTTGGTTGTATTCTAAACACTTCCTGGCAATTAATTGTATACCCTGAAATTTCGCTAGACCCTGTTGCTTTGGTAAATAAATGGGGCTCCACAGTTACTTAGTTTTGGTGTCTCTAGAGTTTAGAGTGGACTTCACAAAATATAGGATCTGCTATTGTTGGATTCTAGTTTACCTTAAATTTCTCTTTTTCTTTTTAAATAGAGTACAAGTAAGATTTGCTATTTCTCATTCCTGCAACAGGACATACACCTGTCTATTTCGTTACTTGCAATTTAATACACTTAGAACTACTATAATAGTTTGAAACACCAGTTAGATTTCTAACAGGTACATATATCATTTTAAAAGTCTCTTTTCTCCTTATACTAAAATTCAATATGCAGATGTTACATGCTAATTTGTTAACTAGATGTTAATTTGATCAGTCGAAACTGAATGATTTATCATCTAAAGTTCTGTTAGCAACAGAGTATTTAAACCTTTTCAACTACAGTTTTAAACTATTTCATGCATTATTCTGATTATCAGAAGAGCAAGAAAAAATGCACAAGAAAAAAAGACGTTGCACATAGATGCGAAACAGGTTGTATCTTGGTGTTGCAGGAATTTTGCTATTGACTTCAAAGCATTCATAATTTGGCCTTATCAGGTCCTATGGGCGCTCTTGTTAGAGTTGTTTCAATTAAAGTTAACTGAGGCCGGACTACTGTTCTCAAGAGGGAAAGACCACTATTCTTTAAACCTGTTCCTATTCCTTTGCGTATTAAAATTGGTAGCTTATTTATTTATTTATTTATTAAAAAAAAAAGCTCACTAATGTCAATGGGTCTTGCTGTAGTGCTGGGCCTTGTGGTTTTGCTGTCACTCATTCTTTCCACTTTTGCATTCCAAATGTCTTCAGTCTCACGTTTGCAGGCTAGGTGGCAGAGCTGAGCTGTGTTTTCATGGGACACATGGCTTGGAAAGGCGGTTGTTCAGCGGATTTCCAGCAGGATCAGCCTAGGACAGTGTAAGAAGGGGATGCACACTGGCAAAAAAACTGCAAAGGCCCCTCCTTTTATTGCTTCTGCTGAAGTCAAGAGCAAAAAAGGCTCCTGACTTCAAGAGAAGCAGCATCCCGTCAGCAGTGTCTGTGCTCTGACATGGGGTTCGGACTGCTGGATGACATTCTTTCTTGCCAATCATGGAAACAAATAGTAACGTGGTTTTACTAATTGCAAATAACAGTCTTGATTAGTAGTTTTATGTGTTATACAGTTAGTTTATACCTATAACTCTACATAGTATTTTGTGTAAAAATAGCTTTGGAATATTAAAATCATTGCAATAAAATACCTGCAATATAATTATTAAATGTGTTCTTTGGTAGCTAGTCGATTTTTTTTTTTTATGGATGGAATAGTTTTCCTTTTTTAAATCTGAACATTCCTTAACAAACAAAGAGAATGCACTGGTTTAGGTACCATTCAAATTCCTTTGCCTAGTTTGAACTCGTTCCCAGGCGTTGCACCAGTTAAGTTCAAACAACGAAACAGCAAAAAAATCACACTACCGTTCAAATGGATTCAGACGACTCCACGCTTGGAGGGCCGTGCTAGGGCACAGCCCTCTCTGAAGACCAGCCCTGACTAAGTCCCTAGCCACCGGCGTGTACACAGTACGGATACACTCTACACCTTCATGGCGATCGCTGTGAAAATGAAGAGCCATATCTGAAAAGATGTCCATTCAATGACAAGAAATCACTATGCTCCAAACCACTATAAACAGCCAAGGACGGTGAAAATGATCATGAGCGAAGGTGTAAGACCAGTGGTTTATTCCTTTTCTCTCTATGTTCCGTTTCATTCCTTTCCTTTCCGTCTTTCTTCTCGTTTTTTTTTTTTTTTTGCAAGTTGTCGTCCTACTAAAGTGTGTGTCTTAGAATAAAGTCATAATGCAGGTGAAATAAGTCTTTGGTTTCTTTGGACTTATAAATAACATTTTTTTTTCAAATAGTTCTAAGTATAAACCTGCTATCTTGAGGTCCTGGTCTGTCTTTATTTATTTATTTATTTTAAAGCTTTTCCACCGAGGTTTAGTTTGTGGTTATTCCTTCATGCTTTGGTACAAGTGCTTGATGAAGAAGATGAGTTGCCTGAATTGGAGCTGCCCTCGTCTTGCCACTTATCCAGACTCCTCCTCCGTGCATTCATGAAAAAGTTGCTGACGGTGCTCAGCTCCAACCCTAGCTGCTGGGAAATGGTGATTTGTAATTCTTTGGATGGACGCTTGTTTTCCTTGAATATTGCATGTAGAGTCCGACGCTGGACATCCGTGAAGACCAACCGAGGCTTTTTGGGGGTGTTCCCTCTATCCTTCCCATGCTCTTGTTCTTTCCTCTTGCACGCTGCAAGAAAGGGGAGCAGTGGTTAGCAGTGGTACAGAGCAGTCATCATCAATGCCCTAAATGACAAACCTGGGGGAAAAAAAAAAGCTTTCATTTGGGCTTCTAAATTGGGAAAGGACACACGACACAGGTAGGACTCATTTGCTCTTGTGTGCAGGATTCACAGGTCTACCAGGCTGACTCACAACGAGGAGGATACTTTTACTCTTTAGCCATTTGCCTCTGGTTAAATTAACCCAGAAGTTCTTACAAACATCTGCTGGCTCCACTCTTCAAAACCCATTTCACCCCTTTCCAAACCTCAGTGAAGACACTGATTGACATCCTAGGGCCATTCCCTGCTCTTGGTTAAGGTCCCTGGGGGACATACAAACACGGTGCACGGAAGCACGTGTGTGGAAGAGCGCAATTAGTGGATGTGAATCCAAAGGACTGAAGTTGAAGCACTGTTGGGAGCTCTGTTGGTGCCCCATGCAGAGGGACTAACACGTCACACTGAGTGTCACAGGTACCTCCACAGCTGCCACCACGGGGACACGGCTGCCCCGTCCCTCCCAGCAGAGCAGCTCACCGGCCCTGGAGGAGATAGGGCTCCTGGGATCTGCTCTTCTCCTCCCTTCACCTCTCTGCAGCAACTCACGGTCAACCCATTTGTGTCTCTTTCCATTGGCAGAGAAACAGAGAACTGGGAGGGAAGAGGCGTCTTGTGCCCTCTTACCAGCCCCAATGCTTATGTGTTTTAAAAAAACTAACCCTGCTCTGGCACAATGAACAACAGCAGAGAATCTTCCTTATGGAAACAGAATCTCCCTTTGATTTCATCAAATCTTCCTGGTGCTCTTTTTCAGCATGTTATCTGTCTCTATGTTATTAAATGGCATTTGAAATTGTGAATCTGCCTTGCAGATCCCCTGCTAGGCAGGAGCTGAGGGGCAGGAAGCAGCAGCCCCAACCTCCTGGCTGGCCTTGGACCACCCACCAACCCCTATTGCCAGCGTCTGGCTACGATCAAGGCTTCCTTGGAACAAGAGACTGCTCCATCTCCCTTTCAAAAGAGCCTCAAGTTGTCCCTTTTCCCGCTTTTTTTTACCTAATAGAGTCCCTCACTACTGACTTAGAGAGGTATTCAGAGGATAATACAGATGTCTGTGCTGGCCTAGTCCTTCTTTCTGTGGTGATCAGAGCTAGTTATATTCTGATTTTTTGGGGTTGTCTCCACCAGTTCCATGATTATTTGGCTAAAAAGAGCAAACTACTGTACAAAGGTCCTTGCTGCATCCTCTGTTGCTACTGAGAGCTAGTGCTAGCACAAGTATTTAATTGCTTAAGGAAGATACAACAGTGGGCATTCACCTTTTGTGCTTATGGAAGTAGCAGTTGCACAGATCAGACAGGAAAATTCAAGTGATGGCAGCTCCTACCACCCCCAGGACCTGGCCTTGCTGGTCCTGCCCTCAGGGAACCTCCACAAGGCAGGAAATACAAGAGTTTTCCTTCTCTCCATGGATGAGGCAGGAAATCCAAACATTTTCCTTCTCTCCATTGATGAGCTTTGGAAGAGCTTCCTGAAGTTACATATTCCAGCTACAGAGCCTTTCATAAGCAATGGTACATGGATCGAACAAAATCATATCTTCCACAATGTATAATTTTTGGTCTGAAAAATAGTCCCTTCCCACAAGCAAGGCCTTGCTGAAGTGGCAAACTCGGTGTATGGAGCAGTGAGACAGAAACGCATGCAGTGATTGAGAGCAAACATTGATAACTCAGGGGTTTAAAAAACACCTTTGCAAGATTGGTCCATCGCTTACCAATAAACAGGAGCAGGTAGGAAATGAGGTGTGAAGAAGAGATTAAAATAAAATCTATCATGCAAGCATCTGTGAACACTTGCCAAGCAGAAGCTCCCCGCAAAAGCAGCCCTAGAGCTGAGCCCTGCTCCAGGAGCCCCTTCCCTGCCCGTTTCCCTGCCTGGGGGACAGGCCTGGTCCCACCAAAGCAGCGTCCACCCTCAAACTGGCCAGCAACGCACGGGCCGCCTTGAGGCCCGTATTTCCCTCCGGAAATTACTTCCCCCACCCATCAATTCCCTCCGGATCCGGTGCTTGCAGATCATTTCTTTGTACTGGGAGAGGCTGGGAACATTTTGAGAGTCCTGGATGTGCTCAGGGGATACAAAACCAGTTTCCCTTTCAGCTCTCCTGCTGCTCACCTTCATAAGAGGCAGATTAAGGAAAAAAATGTACATATGCCCAAGTGTTTAAGGCAGGCCGCGTGTTGGGAGCAGCAGGGGAGGATACTGCCTTCCATCTTCTGTCTCGCCCAGACCCAGGAATATTAATAGCACTTAAAAATAAATAATGGTGATAATGAAAAACTGTAATAGGGTTTCCTCGCGATCGTTTTCCCTGCATTGGAGCCAATCAATTTTAATAATAAATTGTAGCTTCCAGCTTGCCAGAGAACAAATGTTCACCGCGGGATAAAACCTGACGCGAGAGGCTGCCCAGCGCCGCGCAGGCCTGGCCGGCCCACGGGGAAGGACTGACGGACACGAGTGTCTTCCCCCGCACTCAGCCCCAGGTCGCGCTCAGACCAAGGCTCGTGGCCAAATCTTCCTTGCTTTAAAGCAGGCCATGGTGTTCACTGAAGTCAGCACCTGAATTAAAACCCTTTTGGATAAATACTAGGGCCTGTCTTCAGATCTGTTTATGGCACAGCACTATCAGCACCTTATTTTACGTAGCGCACAATTAGGAAGATAATTTGCACTGACACCCCTAGCACGTGCTCCCCGTGAGCCATGCGGACGGGCTCCTCTCAGCCCAGAAACCCAGCTCAGGAAAAAGAGTTTTGCTCCAGCAGCCCAGAAAGCAGGGCCGGGAACAGGGCTCTGGGACGCTCCCGACTGCGTTCCCGCTCTCGGCCCCACAAGGAGAGCCCACGTTTTGTCCCCGGGCTGCCCCAGTTGGGTGATGCCTCCCGAGACGCCTTTTGAAAGGCCCTTAAGGCAGCCTGGCAAAGACAAAGAGCAAAGCAGAGCGCAAGGAAGGAGCCCTGGCTGTGGCGACAGGCGCGCACACGCGGCAGTGCAGGTTATCAGTGCCAGAAGGAGCCCCCAAACCCCCCGCTGAACCCTCAGGCACTTCCATCTTCTTCTGCCCCGAGCAACAGATATTCCTGACACTTGCAGTTCTCCTAATACAGACCATCAATCTATTTTTGTCCCCTTTTGTTCCTTCGAAGTCACCTGAGGGATTCGGTTGCGTCCACGTGACAAACCCTGTAAGGTTTGTACATCTTATTAGGGCCAGTTGTCCGTGAGCGGCGCAGGGCTGTTTGTCACCGCTCTTCCCGCATCCCTCCTGTGCCCGGCTGGGCTGCCCGGGAAGGGACGGATCCTGCTCCAACGGAGGCGCAAGCAGGATCGCATCTCCTGAGGAAATGCACCATTAGATCATTAGCTTGCGATACGGAAGAGGCTGTTTTGCCTACCTGGGAGGTGATCTCTGCTCTCTGTCAGCCCAAAACCGAAGATCACAGTAAACACAGGTACTAACCTCAACGCTTGATCTACTCTTTCATCCCTAGAGAGTGTGTTTCTTTTTAAAATCTATGAAAAAAATCAATTACTATAATACTCATTTACAGAAGCCCTCTCTGTGCACTTCAGGTTTGACTGAGTGCTACAAACGCAAAATTTCCTTTCCTATACACCCAAAAGTAAAGCACGACCCCAGCAACCCCCTCAAGGAAGCCTTTTGGGTGCTGTTTCCCTTTGGGCACGTAACAAAATGCCACCACGAGCCCAGCTGCCACCTTTGTTGGAAAACTGACACCGGAGCAAATTACAGCAGAACAGGAGAGCGCCAAACCCCAGCCTGAGGTGGGAAGCAGAGGGCACCTCCGTCACGGCGCTGAGATGATGCAGGTGCAGGTGCGCTCGGCGGGGTGACACCTGCGGCCGGGACACGGGTGTCCCCTCACCCAGGGCAGCTGCACAGGCGCCTCCGGGATTCCCTTTCCGCTCTCGTTGTGCCCCAAGCGGAAGGGAGCAGCCGCCGGGAGGGCCATTGGCCACGCCGGGATCGCGGAGCCCGCGGGGCGGCCGGCAGGCACGGGTGGTCCGGGGCCTTTCACCTCGAGGTGACAGGTCACGCTTCCAGCCCAGCCCGGGTCACGGGGGACCACAAGTCATTCCTGTTTGCCGGTCGGGAGCGCCCGTACGCGACGGGCGCCAGCACCGGCGCGCCGCTTCACGCCGCCCTCGTTTCCGTCACATCTGACACGTTCCGTGACACCAATTAGCGGCGCGGCTGGACGCCGGACGCTCCGTGCCGGGGAGCGGCGCTTGCCGGCCGCGGGCACGACCCCTCCGCAGGGGCCCGGACACGGCCAGGGAGCGTCCATGGGAGCCTCGGCCTCGCGGGGGCAGCGAGGCCGACCGCGGGGCCTCCCTGCTTCTCTTCCACACGCGCGACACCCTCGGCAGGACGAACCCAGCGACACCGCGTTGTGCTGGAGGCAGGTGGGGAAGCCGACAGATGGGCTCTGTATCCTTGTGGACACCTCCTTGGTCCCTGGAGGTGGAAACCTCCTCGCGGCCTCCACGTAGGGGCCTCCAGATTAACGAGCGCCCTGAGGGCACTGGCGCCACCTCACCTGTGGCAGGAGAGAGGCAGGAGGGGGAACGTGGGCGCCGGGCTCCTCGGGGGCTCCCACACAAGGTCCCCAGGCAGCGGCGTCGTGACTGGGCACTGCTGGCAGATGCATCGGCCACAGAGCCCCGAGAAACAGCACAGCCCCCTCGGGGTGCACGGGGCGAGCAGGGCACCCTGCACAGGGCACGAGGGGGCGTTTAGGCAACACGAGAGGTCCCCAAGGCCCCCGTGAGGGGCATCTGCCCTCCTTTTGCAAAGGTAAACCTCTTAACTACCCCAAGTCCAGGCAAACAGGATGCGTCTTAGACAGAGACATAAGAATTCTACAGCGTCCTTCTTAAAAGTGTTTTCTGATCTCTCCCCTGTGTGAGGGCTGCAAACTTCAGGCTTTCATCGCCCTCCTGGGCCCTGCTGAAGTAGAAGTTGACCTGGCTGGCTGGGAGGTGGGAATCTCTTTCTAAAGCACCTGCTTCCAGCTTTGAGACATCACAAAATATCCCATATCCAACATTTTTTAGAGAGAGAGCATGCTGGAGAACACTTGTCTGAGTGCAGGTCTGACCGTGGGCAGCAGAGACGAATCTAATGATGCAGCTAGAGGAGCACAGAGTGAGAGAGTCACAAATTCATGGTAAGTTTCTAGAGACAATAATTCATGGTGACGATAACACAGGCACTGCCCCCATCGTGGGAGAAAAACCCCACAGTGGGCAGCAAGATGCACAAGTACTGGTGTCTTCTAACTGTCACAAACTCGGTATTTGGGGGAATATGGGGAAAAAAATATGGGCCTATGAGACTCACATTAACTGAGTGCAGACTGCACCACACCTGCTAAAAGCAGGCAAGCCCCTCTGGCCTGAAAGAGCCCCCACATCACAGTTCCTCTGGGCTATTTATTCTAATATCCCACCATTTGGCAGGAGCAGAGGTGGCATCGACCCACATGAGAGACCCCCCAAATCTTCCACCCTGCTGGGTCAAGAGCCCTCACCAAGAGCCTGTGGTGGCAATGCAGTGCACTGGTTGCTTCCCACACCAAAACAGCTGAATGCACGAAATTATATTACAGTATTTCTTAGTGGGTCTGTCATGGTTCAGCATTTTGCACCTTGTTTTTCTAGTGGCCATTCAAGGTTATTTAGAGTATCCTGCTAAACCCAGGCATTACTCCCCTTCTGTTTCCTCACACCATGAGAAAACTTACAAATATATTTGCACAGAGGGAGCTCTCAGGGAGTTCAGCCTGGCCACGGAGGGACCCCGGCTGAGACAGCGAGCGGCGAACATCTCCCTCCGTGCGCTGTATGAAAATGAGTGACCTTAATTTGCTGCCACCGGAATAATAACGTGAAGCAGCCTGAGCAGTGGCTGACTCGACGTTTTGGGAGTCCGTGGGGCTTGTGCAAACACGCGGTGTTGATGGATCTGTAACCGCTCGAAGGAGCTGACATCACCACTCCAGAATATGCTGCTAAGTGGATTAATCAGGGGGAAGCACCCAGGTTTCCTGCGATATCATTTAAAGCAAACATTAAATTTCTTCAGCTGGGTCCTTAGTTAACCATATTACTGTGACAAATATTTCTTTGTCTAGCATAAGTAATTAGAATTTAATCACTTTAACTGCATCTTAATTACCCCAAATGAATTGGAAGGACATTTAATAGCAAAGATTAAATTGCCTTAATGAACGATTTTTGGGACTGCATCAATATTTTAATCATGTTAAAGGCTCCCGGCCGCCGCGGCACCGCCCCCGAGGGGGCGCCCTCGCCCCGCGGCTGCGTACGGAGCTCCGCGCCCCGACTCTGCGCAGCACCCGGCGGGCTGCCCCGCGCCCCGACACCGCGCAGCGCCCCCCGCGCAGCCCCGCGCCGCTCCGCGCCTCCAAACCCAGCAGTGTCCGAGTGATCCGCTCCGCGCTGCTCCGCGCCTTCCCACCGCGCAGGCACCATCCGCACCTCTTTGTGCCGCCGGGGAGCTGCCGACCTTACTGCTCTGCCCCGCAGCACCCGGACCCGCTCGGACCCGCTCCGCTCCGCGCAGCCCCGCTCCGCTCCGCCCCTACCTGCGGGCCCGCCCGCCCGCTCCGCCCCGCTGCGCGCCCCGCCCCGCCGGGCCCGCCCCGCTGCGCGCTCCCTCCGCGGCGGCGGGTCCCGCCGAGTCCCTGCTCGCTGCTGCGCTTGGGTGCCGGGCACCCAAGGGACGGGCCCTGAACCCCGCGGGACGGACCCCGAGTCTCCTGGTCTCTCCGCGGCTGTTTCCGCAGCTGAACCCGCCACAAACCGCGCACACGCCGCGCCACGTTCCCGCGGAGCCCACGGCACAGTGACCACATGCGGGCTAAACGCTACTGGCATTGGACGTAAAATGCTACCACTGAGACCTCCCATTATCCTAAAATGGGATAAAGTCAAAACTCTTGTTCTCATAAAGTGCTCTTGAAAATTATTCTTTCGGCTTCGTAAAAATGACTTCCTCATAAACAAAATAGCTAAAGGGAGGTGCATTTTTGGAAGTATTTCAGTAGAAATTGGTTGATTTTCAACCAGTATATGATTTATCCTTATAGAGATAGGTTTATATTTGAAGTACGAATGGATATTTGTTGATTTGATGACGGGTGAATATAACGGCCATGAAAGCACCCAGTGCGATGGCACACTAGCTGCCGATTCAGCACTAAGGACAAAGTCTCGTTGCTGCCAGTATTCCTCAGGAAAGCCAGAAGTGCTTTAGCAGCACAGCTGTATGTAAGAGTCCTCAGAGGTCTGTCTTGAAATGAGCTTGTCCCTTGGTCTGGGGTGTGGGGTTCTTGTGCTACAGGGAACAGAAACAAGCCAATCAAGACAAAACATGGGCTGTGATCGAATTTAGATGCATTCAAACATATAGAGGGATGGATGCCTGCCTGCTTTGTGTATTTCTAGAAAATCTTGAGTCAGTTTAATAAGCATTGCGCCCCGACTAGCACAGATTGCGAACGCCGGGGTTCAGCGGCAGCTCGGCGCCCCAGCTGGGCCTTGGGGAGGCTCTTCCAGCCGCTGCCTCCCGCAGCCTGGCTGCCCGGCGCCGAGGGAGGCATCTCTGCTTCCTTCCCGCTCCTCCGGGACGCTCCCGGCCCACGGCGCCCCGTGCGGACTCGCTCAGGGTCACGCCGTGGCGGGGAATCCTCTTTCCTTGCTCATTGGGGCGACCTGTTGCCCCTTTACAGGGGGGGAATCGGGCAGCTGCTTCTCGCCTTTGCCCGGCGCTGCCAGCGCCGAGACCTCCCTGGTGCAGCCCGGACCTTCCCGCCCGCCCCCCCGAGCACCCCCCAGCGCCCCTCGCCGTCGGCCTCCGTTACACATCAGCGATGCCGCCTCGCTCCTCCGTTAACGGCGACAAGCGTGAGGCCGCAGCGCAAACCCACCTGAGCCCGGCTAATATCCTGTGCCCCGAAGGGTGCGGGCTCCTCCGAAGGGGCGGCTCGCAGCAGCGCTGGCACCGCAAGCGCCGGCAGCGGGGCCGGGCGCCGGGAACTGTCCGCAGTGCTGAAAGCGCAGCCGGCCTCGCGCCGACGGCCGCGGCTCCCTGGAAGCCGCAACAGCGACAGTGGCGGCACTGGCGACACTGGCGAGAGCGGCGCCGCGTGCGGGTGCTCCCCGACGGAGCCCCTGGAGCCGCCCGCAGCGCGCGCAGAGCCGCGGCCAGGCGGCCCCGACGTGTCCCGGAGCGGGGCGCAGGGGTCGGCGCGGCGGGACCGGGGCGGCAGGGCCCAATTCTGGTCGCCGCCCGTCAGTAGGTGGCGCAGAGCCCCCGGAAACCGAGGGCGCTCCCGGCGGGGCGGGCGGGAGTCCCGGGCCGCCGTGCGGGGCCGTCGCCGCCGTGTCCGACGGTTCCGCCCGTGCCAGGGCCCCGGCCTGGCGAGAAGGGTCCGCGGGGCGGCCGGGGCACGGGCCGGGAGCGGCTCCTGGTCAAAATGGCAGCGCGGAGGGGTCGGGACTTCTCCACCTCCGCCATCCGCCACGCGGCCCTTAATTAAAATAAACAAACGAGAAACAAAAGCGGCGCGGGGCGACGCTGGGCAGCGGCCGCGGGGCCGCGCGCGGGCTGCGGGGCTGCGCCCGCGTCCAGCGCGGCTCGGTGCAGCACAGTTCGGCACGGCCCGGGCCGGTGCGGTACGGATCCGTGCAGTACAGTTCGGTCCAGCGCGGCTCGTTCAGCACAGCTCGGCATGGCCCGGGCCGGTGCAGCGCGGTTCAGTGAAGCCCAGCTCAGTGAAGCCCAGCTCAGCACCGGGCCAGTGTAGCGCGGTTCAGTGAAGCCCAGCTCAGCACCGCATGGCCCGTCCCGGTCGGTGCTGAGGAACGCGGCCCGCCGGCGGCGCCGGGAGCGGCCTCCCCGCTGGGTAACTATTAACGAAAAGCAAACGGGGCCGTGTACGAACGGCTGTAAATGATGGCACAAGGACGCGGCGGGCAAACAACGCGGCCCAGAGCGGAGGCTGCGCGGGGGGCCCGACCCGGTCCGGCGGGGCCGCGGGCGCCGGGGGGCGCGGGGGCGGCGCGGGGCGAGCGGCCGCGCTACATTTCCCGCGATGGCGGAGCGCCCTGATTGCAGTATCGATTTCTTTACAGTTAATTTGGTGAGAATTTCTCGGCGGCTTCCCAGCCTGCAGCTTAGATAAGATTTGATTTTGGAGGGAGAAAGCGAAAGGCCAGGGAAGGAAAGACACGTAACCCTCGGGGCGTCGGAGTCACCGAGCGCCGAGCCAGCGCCGCCAGGAAGCCGCGGGGACGGGCGTGGGGCGGCGGGACCCGGTAACCCCGCCGAGGAGGCCGCGTCCCCGAGCCTCCTCGCACTGCGGCCGCGCTGCGTAGGGAGCCGCGCATGGACAAGCGGCCTTCACGCAGATGTGCTTCAAAAACCAAATAGCTCGATGTCGGCTATTTTTTTTTCCCTGAATTAGCTGAGTTAATTTCTTTTTCTTTTTCTTTTCTTTTTCTTTTTTTTTTTTTTTTTATCCAATACAACCACAAATAAACGGAAAAAAAAAAAAACAACAACCTTTAAATCCTGTCTGGCTGCGGAAGGGCTGTATTCCGTATTTCGTTATTTTGTCTTTGCTTTTTTATTATTATTATTTTTTTTTTTTTCAGTATCCCCTCACTGCCCTTTCAAATGTCAGCAAGGGCGAGGGGCGTGTGGGAACCTCCTGGCAGAATAACTAATAGAGAAACGGCCAAATAGATAAATATTCAGTGCAAGAGGGGGACAGACAAAGGAAGAGGGAACAGAGAGGAGAACGAAGATGGGATGAATAAGATGGAGGCTGGAAGAGGTCAGCTTTGCAATTAGCAGTTCTGCTTACATTTCAAGAGACAGCCCAGGAAGTGTCAAGACCTCAATCCTGCTTCCATGTAACTACCAATTTTTCCTCTATTTGTTGGAGCTTCTGTAATCTGGGAGGTAGGGAGCCCCCAGGGATGGCTGGAAGGGGCAAAGACTGAAGATAAAGTGCTGGGCAAGACTGCGGGGCCTGCAATAACTGGGCTCCCCCCGACTTGCCGCCTCCCGGCCGCTGCCTGCTGGAAATTCGAGCGGGAATAAAGGCGGCCAGGGCCCTGCTCTGGATATTTATCTACCTGCTAATTCTCTAAACGCCCGAGAGTGAGTTATAATTTGGACGTGAAATTTAATTTGCGTCGGCTGGAGTAATTTATGATATTTTGAATTGATGTTCATACATCAATATCAATCGGGGCAGATATTTACCACTTAGTAAGATCATCACACATTTAAAACCTGAACAGAATGAAATCGATGGTTGATGCATTTCGAGCGGATTGCCTTGGCGGCAGCCCGCGCACAACGCAACGCAACGCAACGCAGCGCAGCGCGCAGCGCAACGCGGAACGGCGCCGGCGGGGTGCGGAGAGGGGCGGGGGGGCAGGGGCCGCCCCTCATTGGTCAGGACGCATCGATATGCAAATGAGCACATGCCGCGGGCTCCCCGCGCCCCTCAGCGCAACGCGCATCAGCCCGCGGGGCTGGAGCGGCCCCTGGGCGGCCGGGAGAGCCCCCAGGGCGCCGCTGCCTTCCCCAGGCCTCCTCCTCCTCCTCCTCCCTGCCCAGGCTGCGGGCCCCGCGCCGCCCCGGGGAGGCCGTTGCTCCAAGGTGCCGCGTTCACGTTTGATCTGAAATGAAAAATAAAATCATAATAATAATAAAAAAAGAAAGGTGGTGTGTGTGGGGGAATAATGAGGCTTTGTGTCTGTAACGGGATTAGCGGGATCCGCTTATCCGCACGGCGGCAGCGCGAGCGCGGGCGCGCAGCGAGCGGCGGCCGCGCGCAGCCCCCGCACGCGCGGAGCCCCCGCA